>OY101447.1:203701435-203836987 GCA_956483635.1 Panzeria rudis
ATACCCTCCTCGGAAGAGGTTTTCCTAATTGATAATCCACAAATTCTATTTCACAATTTTGAGGTCCATTCCAGAAATATTAAGAGAGGAATAAAAAAAACTATGTAATTCTTTAACCTAAAAAAAGTCGCTGTATCTTTAAACTAGGGATGTAACGATACGCCTTTGGCCTTTGGCCGGGCTTAAAGGTTTTTTCCTCTAGGTATATAGAAAAGCGGATTCGCTGAAAAAAGAATTTTGCATAGCCGGCATTCGGCCGGGCATAAAAATTTTTCCTTTAAGAATATCGAATAGCGGCTTCGTTGAGTAAGGATTTTTGCATGGCCACTTTTTAATATACCGAGAGAGAAAAACCTTAAGCCCATCCGAAGACCGGCTATGTAAAAATAATTACTCAGCGAAGCCTCCTTTCGGCATACCTAGAGGAAAAAACGGTTTAGCACGGCCGAAGGCCGCCTATACAATAATATCTATTCAGCGAAGCCCTTCTTCGAGCGGATAAAATCCTTCGTCAAGACTGCCTGAAGGCAGATTATAATGGCAATAGCTAAAAATATGGCTTTATTTCCCATATGTTCACTCTTTGCGTATGGCGTTATTGAAAACAGCAACCTAAAAATTGTTTGGCCATTTTTCCTATTTTGGGGCCATTTTTTACTTTATGAAAAATGAAAAATGGCCCCAAATTTAAAAATGATAAATGGCCCCAAAATATAGGAAAAATGGCCCCAATTAAAAAAATAAAAAATGGCCTGAAAATTTAGGAAAAATGGCCCCAAAATTTGTGTTGTTCAATACAAAACTTTGGGGCCATTTTTCATTTTTGGTTTCGGGCCATTTTTCATGGAGCTGATATATATAAAAGGGCTTTTTTAGCAAAAACTGTCGAAAATTCAAAATTTTCTCAAATTTTAATTTAAAAAGTAAATAGTTTTTAACGCAGGCGGCAGAATTTTGCTTTTTAACTGACGAAAAATAATTTTATAAATCGGATGATATTTTAATCCGATATCTGGAAAATAGTGGACCAAAGTGTTAAAAAATTGAGAAATTCCAATTTTTGCATTAGCTTTGGCAGATCACTAAAAATGCAAGAGGACAATCCCTTTTTCGTATGATTTTATGGACCGATTTCCTAGTATCGTCTGGTATTTCTGTTTTCTGTGTTCTTCCGAAAAGTTTTTCCAACAGCATGCATATGAGCATCATCAACAACTACTTATCCCACTTCAAAAAAAAATTTGAATTATAGACCGATTCGGTAATCTTTCTGATTTTATTGCTGTTTTCTGTTTTCAAACACTAATTGTAAAGGCATTATGCTTCTGTAACTTTCTTTAAGAAGTTTTACCATTCAATGTTAAGGCATCACTCATCCACACCCATACAGTTCACTTTATGCTTATGCTGGATCATGATTGTTGGCACTGACTGATTGACTGAATGTAACCGATTAAAAGACTTTTTCCTGCAAACTATTGTTTTTTTTTCAAGTGTTTAATCAAATAATTGCACATGTGCTAAATGCAAACATATTTTCTTTCCAAGATATTTTTGTTTTCGATACCTTCTTGGCTTAAATTGAAAACAAATGCCGGTATGAATTTTTGTTGACGTATGTTTTACTTTTTGCAAATTAGTCATTTACAATTCGAGGATGGTGATCAGGGGAACATTGAGAAGACGGAAAATTGTATAGTTACTCCCTCATAGTTGAGTATATTGCTTAAGCGACCTTCAGACCATTAGATTCAGTATTAATACTTGTAAAAAACTCAAATTTTAAGTAAAAATCCAACAGTGTTAAAACAAATTGTTATGATTTGTCAAATAATACGTAAAGAAGTTTTACAGTATTATGGTATTCGTCATTTTTAGGAAATTTTCTAAATATGTAATCACATTTTTTCATTTTATCAAGGTTGCCTTTTGCAAAAACAACAAACATAGGAATAACAAAAAGAGTTATGTATTCGTTTGCCGGCTTAAATAAAGAAAAAGAAGTACGAAAAAATTTGCTTTATTGCAAATTAATTATGCTACGTTTTATTTGGAATGTGATAGTGTAGAAACAAAATGTAATGAGAAAATTTTCTTTAAGATTTTTTGACACTCAGACTGGTTTTGATTTGATTTTCGTCTTACCAAATCTAATAAAAATCCCAAGCTTGTATTACAATGTGAAAGGGCCTTTGATATCATCAATAGTTAGTGTACGAAGTAGTATGTATTGTACGTGAAACGGTTCCTAGTGTTAAAGCTGAAATTTGTGCTGCGATGCTAAAAGTCAACTTAGACGATGAATATGAACAGTGTAGCCAGATGAGGGGATTTGTCCCCAAATTAAAGATTTCAATTTCTATTGGGGCAGATTTTCGCGGGGAAGTATTTGGTGATTTTTCATTATAAGGACTTTTAATAAACACTATATTTTTATACTTGTGGTAGGTATTTCGATTATTTTAAAATAGTGTTTCACTTGATGAATTTCATTTATTTCAATGCATTAAGATATAAACTGAACTAGGCTTAAATTGATGTTGGCATAGTACGTTCAGAGGAATGAGAACTGTTATCACTTTCGGCTCAAAAAGAATTTAAAGAAATTTGAGTGTAAAGAATTTGACCGTGGTCCACCAATCTGCACGACACGCTTGGCTGCAAAATGCTCTCATAGAGAATTGAAAACTCAATATATATTATTTTAGAACCGCAAAATATAAATGGAAAAAAACCTGCAGTTTTACAAGTTATTAAAGAAAAAAAATTTTATTTGTTAGTTTTCAAAACAATAAAGCAAGTATTTATTTTTTTTATTGTAAATATTTAGAACATATTAAAGCTAATATTTCATTTTGAAGGTTAATAAATTATATGAACAGGCTGCCTGGGAGGAAGTTTTGAAAAAAGCCCAATCCCTGCAACTGGTATCGGCATAAGAAACATGGACCTATGCGAGACACAGTTTGTTTGGGCTCTGGAAGCCGACAAAGCATGACTGCGCTGCGTAATGTGCTCTAAGAAACTTGAATTTGATTTAAAGTTTTGTAGTCCCGAAAAATTAATTCGGTTTCTATAATTTCTTGTTATGACCGCGTCTTCACTTTCGTTGAACAAAAACTCACGGCTTAACATTTTGAAAGCTTCACTAGTTATAACAATATGAATTTGCAAAGCGATGGTTTACCTTGCAAATTTTTGATAAACTTATTAAAATTTGCTTTGCAAAAATAGAATTTACAGTTTTTGTGGAACGAATGCACATAATTATTTGCAAAGTGCTAGCAAATTTCACTTTTCAATATTACCTTTGCACTTTACACAAGAGAACGTACGTGGAACAGAAATTGCAAAGAGAATATAAAAATTGCAAAGACTTTGCGAATTACACTTATCAATTTCAACTTATCAAATTTTATAGTTCTGAGGAACACAAAGTTTTGCAAATTGACGAAAAATTTGATAAGTGCAAAGTTGATAAGTTATTTTGTGGAATAGGGCCCAAGTCTGAATTTTTTAGAGTGATAGATAGAAGTATTAAGTGTTGATTCTTGCATCTAATTAATTTTTTTAGTTTGATATAGCTTCTCAGATCCTCAATTATGATGTAATTTATTCAACTGAAAAGTTGTAAAAATTCGTTGCGTGTTGTCAACATATGACCTACGATATCTTCAAGCACTTGACGCTCATAATAAACTGACGTTATGTTGCGTTATGTTGAAGGCCATGCTTGTAACGGATACGTCAAAGAGAAGAATAGTTCCTGGGCTCAGGTAAAATAAAATCAAAAAATTCAAAGCTCGATGGCAAAATAGTCTTTAAGATGTGCAAACACTGTTTCTAAATTTGCGCAGAAGTTTCAGAGATATCGTAAAAGTTTGAGCCAAAAAAATAACATTTTATAAAATTGTTTAACACTTTTGTTTTTAAAACTCAATAAAAACTAAAAATACGACAACGAGCATATAGCTAAATATATTACTAAAGAAAATAAAATTTGATTTTATTCACAATTTAGTGATTGAAAAAAATTTAATTTTCACACATAGCAAGTTTTGACTTTGTATTCGTGTTTGATACTGTTGTATGGACAATTTAAATGTTTATCAATTAATTTCTCTCACTGAAATCTGAATAAAATCATAAGTTGTGTACCGATTCCAATGATAAAGGGCTTAATTAATTTGGAATATATTTTGCTACATGTTACTGAACAATATATTTTTATTTTTTATGACGTTTAAAAACAAAGGTATTAAAAATTTTGATAAAATTTTTATTTTTTTGCTCAAACATTTGCGATATCTCCGAAACTACTTTGCAAATTTTGAAAGAATGTATGCACGACTTAAAGGTAATATTGTTTTTTATTTTTTTATTTTGTTGTTCAAGTGCCATAAGGTGATAAAAAATGTCTAATTATGTATTAATAATCTGCATAACATATATAATTAGTAACGGCAAAAATTTTTCCGGAACGCTATGAACAGTGCTAAGGTCCCACATAAAATTTGGTACACTACTATAAAATACTTTAATTAAGAAAAACTACATTTTTAAAAAAATCGGTCAAAGGCCACGCCTACCGCCCATATATGCCAAAAACAAAATTTTTAATATTGGCTACATAACTGCTCACAAAGTCGTCAAAATCCGTAGATGTTTTGCATCCCATGCTAGTATCGTGTGTGGTAATTTTTATTGTAATTGAAGCAAGGACTCTAAGTCCTGCCGTATATCCTTTATCGTAATAATACTATAACTCTTACAAAAGCTATCCGATTCTTATTAAATTTGGTATGATATTTATTATATATTAAACAATCATTTGTCCCAAATTAAATTCACACTTATATATAAATATAGAAAATAAAAACAAAATACATAAAAAAATTGCCTAAAAATAATTTAAAAGAATTTACATTAAACAAAATGGCAGTGTAATTTTTATTCCCGCATAGTTGTACAAAGTCGTTTTTAGGAAAAAAAAAATTCAAAAAATTTATTTTTCACAGAATATTCTGAAATTGCACATACATATTTATATTTGCAAATCATCCCAAAACTACAAAAAGCATTTTTACGGTACTTTACCATGAAAATTTCAAATCGTAAATACGAGCACTATCTTCGAAAAAAGTTTAACGCGATTTAATTCAGCGTCCTCAAGTTATCTTTATTAGTAAAGTCCCCAACTTGTTAAATTGTGCGACTAGCATAGTATTAGTATGTACATTTCATTACAAGTACATAAAGCAACATTAATACCATGGTAGAATAATATACAAGGTAGCCCTGGAACGCCAGCTGATTATTTTTTATTTGCTTGTTTCGTGGTACGAGCTGTCAAATGTTGTGTATATGTCAAATAACTACGTTGCACACACAAATACCACTCGTATGTTTGCTGCTTATGTTCTACAAACACACATATACCCTCTCTATTAATGATTGACATTTCGTACCCTAAAATGTACATTTGTATTAGTTATGCGGCTACCCGTTATATTATTCTACAAAGATTTTCATCCGGTTTAGCCAGAAGAAAAGTCAAGTTAGCTATTAGCTATTTTTTAGCCACTTTTATTTTAATCTAGCCATTTTTTTATACATGAAATTTGTTCGATTTTTCATAAAAAATTTTAACTCGCAACAAAGGAACACTTATTTACTACCAAAAAATACAACAGGGTTCATTCTTCGAAAAAAAACTTCATATTAGAAACAAAATCTTAAAAAAATTTGTATGTTAATAAAAATATAATTCATGATTGCTAATTATATTAAAGTTTCTATACATATACCTATGGTTATATAAAAATATAAAAATTAATATGTAAACATCGAAACCAAAAATTCAATTGAAACAGGTTACTTATATTAAAATAATATATTAGATGACATTTATTTGCTGGTGATTAAGCATTGTCTATATGCATTTCATTGGTGATTTACAAAATCGTCAGTAGACTTCAAACACGCTTTTGAGCATTTACAAACCCCTTATCTTATGTACAGACTTTCAAAAACCATTTGAGAGTTTACAAATATGTAAATAATTTTCAAAAATAAGTACAGTAGGCTTTGAAACTTATACAAAATTCTCAAATGGTTTTTGAAAGTCTGTAACTGTTCAAAAAAGTGTATGAAGTCTACTAACGATTTGGTAAAGCACCAATGAAATGCATATAGACAATGGTTAAACACCAGCAAATAAATTTCATTTAAAATAAAATTATGACAATATATCAAATAATAAATTTCTTATAATATATTAGTTACATTGTACATTTATAAGATCAAATATATTTACAGTGCGCCCTCCGTTACTGCAGCCCACGATGAGCGCAACCTCGATTATTGCAACAACTCAAATCTTTACATTGTAGACTCGGTGAATGCAACTTGGCAACAATTTGTGACTCATTAAACTCAGCTTTGAAATTTTTTCGTCGGTTGTTTATTTTATTCTTTTTTTTATTTTACTTCAAAGAACCTTCTTCAAAATCTTCGTGAAACTGTAGCGCAGAAAAAAATGTCTAGTACCAAAAGTATAAAATTTCTGACTTCTTTCTACACCATTTTACAAAACTATGATCTGATTCAACTGGATGTTAGTTATATTGTTTATTTTGTAAAATCATACAAATTTGCTATACATTTCAATATCAAAACTTTAAGTTTTAAAATTTTAAAACAAGAAATTGCTTAGAAAATTTTTATGATTTTACAAAATAAACAATACAACATTTAGTTTAAATTAGCTCTATAACAAATACCCATTACTCATATTTTTGTGCATAAAAATGCGTATTTTTTATTTACTTTACTTATTGGGATTGCATTTGTTAATATCTTTCTGTATTTTGTTTTATTTAAATTTACTTTTGAAAATATGCGTTTAACGTTTGCAGATGAATTAAGGAGACATTAAATTTAATGCAATTTTCTACAGCTAAGGAAACACTACCTCACTATCTGCTCTATTATTTTGAGATTGTGTGCCAAAAGTCTTCCGAAGTAACGTTTTCTAAATTCGAAAAAATTTCGTAATATGTGGTTGAGCTATCTGAATTCGCCATCTAAATTTTGAGCCAACAATTAAATTTGGAAAATGTTTTATTAGACTTTTTAGGTTTTTTTGTATTAAAAAACGCCATGATACATTTTTATATGCATACATAATAAGTATACTTTATATATTAGCAAATGGCAATTCTCTACAGTACTTTATTCTGCTATTGTACTAACGTTTAGCTGACATAGGTAAATTTATTTAATAAATTTAAAGAAGCCGTGTGACAATAATAAGTGTTAAGTAACTAAACTCAAAAAATCTTCATTTTGGGAAAAAGATATTCAAATCTTATTTTGACTAAAAAATCTTCAAAATTAAGGTAAAATCTACATTCTGGCATCGCTGAGCAGGCATGAAAAGAATAAAAAACTTTTGTAAACCTCAAACCATTTTCCAGAGACGAAAAAAGGTATTTTGTTTTGTTAACATTCATATTCGGTAATCCATAAAAAATACAATTAAGAAACGGGAATCGTCGCCTTCTGAAATACTTGCATTCAGAAGTTATACCCAGCAAACTTTTCAAAATTGGCAAACATCTACGAAAAGTGGTTCGCTCATAAAAATAAAAATCACCGGTGAGCGCAATAATGTCTAAAAACAGGGGCTATCACTTTCTGAAATACTTACATTAATAAGCTATACCTCACAAAATTTTAAAATTGACAAAAATCGTTGTAAAAAGTTTTGCTAATAATGGCAATACATAGGGGTTTATTTACTTTAAAAAAATGTTTTCAGTTTAATGTGAAAGATAATATACGAATTGTTTTGTGATATTTGGCCAATTTTGATGTTTTGTGTTCTTGATTTAGAAATCTTCAGCTAATAAGGCCTAACGAGTTTTATGTCAATAAAAAAAACTTTTTATTACATATTTACCCTTACTTTTACTTAATTCTCATCATTTTGCATTCGATCTGACTTAGCCATTTTTTGACTAGTTATTAAAAATTTTTCATTTAGCTATTATTGGTGAACGAATTCTGGCATCCCTGCTCAACACAACCATGTGCAGTTTTATTTTAACTTGTTTAAAAATTGTTGAATTAATATATTATAAAATAATATTAAAATGGTTTTATTTGTTACGCGCTAAGCATGTCAATACGCCTGTAACCAAGGCGAATTGATACCAGGTGGCCTTATTAGCGCATCCGATCATCAGCTGACTTACCCCATCCGCTCCATATAAAATAGAATAAAACATTTACAACAACTGTCAACGTGCAAATAAAAAATACTCCTACAAAAAATTTTTATGTACGTTGTTGTAATGATAAAGCCACTTGTGTTAATATACTTTGCCTGCATCGGATTGGAAAAGCACCAATAAAATTCAGGCTTAACCAGCAACAAAAAACACTTTTTCAAAATAAAATTGGGAGAATATCTCAAATAATAAATTTAATAAAAAATAATATTTATTAAAAAACATGTTATATTTTTTAACATTCCATCAATCTTAGCAATTATTTTCTTAAAACAACAAAAAACTAATTGATTTGTTTTTTGCGCCCTTTTTGACGGGGAAAAAAATATTAAAAATTTTGAAGCACTGTCAAATTGAATTAATATTACACTAGATGTTTTTATTTTAAACCAACGTCATCTGTGAATTTGGCGCCCTCTTGTAGCGCCAAAAAGAGACAAACACAATTTTTATATATATTTTTTAAAAATCTCTTGTGTTGTTTCTAACTCAAAAGCAGCGTTGTCATATCGTACGCGTTTTTACGATATGACAAAACGGAAATAGTCATACAGCGTCGTCATATCGTAAGTTTTTTACGATGTAACAACACTGAGATATACATACACCGTGTACTGATATCTCAGTGTTATCATATAGTAAAAAACACTGTATGGATATTACCGTTTTGTCATATCGTAAAAACGTGTACGATATCTATTTGGATTTATTTTTTGCTATATTCCTAGCTTATTCTCTTTTTAAACTAAATAAAGCTCTAGAAATTTTAGCATAAATCACGAAAATGGCCATTTTTAAAAAGAATTTTTTTTTTTAAGTTGTAAAAATTTTTTTTGGTTTTTTTCCTTCTTGTTATTAGAAAACAGTACAAATGTACGAAAAAAACCCATAGACCATATTTGTCTTTCGTTTTTAATATTCCATCAAAGTTAAAAATTGTGTAGAGCTTAAGTAAAAAATAATCGCTCTTCTAATTACTATCCGATTAACGGACCGGTTAATTTAATATTGGCTTTTCTCGATTAACGGTTAAACCGGTTAATTTCAGTTCATTAACCGATTAACCGACGTAACAATTTTTTTCATATTTTGTAGTATTATAACGTATTTTTTGTGTGTTTAATTATTTGTTTCGTCTCATATACAAAATGTATGTGCTTAGAAATTACTTTTCATACAAACATTAAAATCCTTGGACGTGCCTATAAAAGAATTTAGTAAAGCTACTCTAGTTTAGCTACTCTAATTGAACTTGAGGGAATTATGTATTAAGTTTTTGTTTAATAGTTTTATAAAATCTAATAATACTGTTGCCAACGATTTAATTAAAAATCTAAGGATTAGATTTAATGAGAAACGAATTCGTTTATTTTATACCTCCACTCAGGAATATTTCCTTCTAGCAACAGTGTTTTAAAATACAGTACAAAAACGGAAACTAAGGAATTCGGAAATAAACTTTTTTCGCTCTGCCAGCATGAATTAGATGATGACCTTACAATAGAAGAAGCTATCGATAGTAATACAAGAAGTTTTTAACAGAATTAACCGAAACAATTAGAAGTATTAAGAATTAAAAAAAGGACTCTAATGGCATAATGAAAAATTTTATAAGTTTAGAGATCCAGGAAAAGGACTGAGAAACTATATGTTTTGTGTTATAGATTGCTTGCGATTTCTTCAACATCTACGGTAAATGATAGGATTTTTTCAAGCAAAGTTTTATCAAAACTAAAGAAATTATTTTTCTAAAAGATTGTTTTAGAAGATCTCCTTAAACTATGATATAATGATCTCACAAACTTGTTAATTTTTTAATGAATACATATTTATGATTTTTTTCCTGATTAATGTGCTGTTTCCAACAATGCAAACAAGCGACTTGAGTAAAAAAATTTTATGGAAACCGCTCAAAAAATTTAGTGCTTTTCATATAAATTTTAGACAAGCAATGTTTGCATTGTGGAAACAACACATAAGTTCAAGAATTGTTATGTTTGTTTTTTTACTAATAAACTCAAAATAAAAAATAGTATATTCAATTTTATTTGCTAAGATTACTTGATTTATGAAAAAACTTCATTAATTGGTTAACCGGTTAATACCGCAATTAACCGATTATTTACCGATTAAGCCAAAACCTCGATTAATTAATCGAGCGATTAACCGATTAAAGCAGAAACCCGATTAAATGAATACCCTATTGTTTACTCACCAATGCAACATAGTTTTATTTTTGACACCAATGACTGTACACCAGTGGTGGCCATACATACACTATTTTTTTTTGTGTGTGCTTCGCGGCTAAATAGATAGGCTGTGTGTCTTACACACGGTGTAGGTGTGTTGATGGTAAAAAACAGCCTATACTCGCGAGTGTAGGAAATTGAGAGAATGGCCACCACTGGTGTACACCATTGTTGTCAATTTCATACAGCGATGCCAAGTTAGCGCTTTTCGCGCTATGTTTAGCGCGTTTTTATCACCCAAAAAGCGCATTTTTATATTTTAGTGCGTTTTTGCGCTTTTTATAAACAACAGTGAATACTAAGAGCCTGTTTCACCAATTTACTTAAATATCAGATCATATTTAAGAGTAATTTTTGCATACAAAAATGATTGAAAATCGATATTTAAATTAGGGATGAAACCGATACCGATATATCGGCGATATTTAAGATTTTTCGATACATTGGTATCGGCGATATATTACTTTCGATACAACGATACCTTTAAAATTTTTTCAGAGTTTTTTTTTAACGAATAATTTATTTTTTGTTAGTTTTACCATGAATTATATTCAATTCGTTATTTCTAACACGCTTTTATTTAAATCTTAGTAATATCAAGTTTAAATATCAATTATATTTTACACGGTTATTTTGTAAAAAAAATAATTTATTTTTTGTTAATTTTATTATGAACTCAAATTCAATTCGCCGTGTTTTAAATCTTATTCCCAGCAAAAAAAAGATACTCCAAAGAAGTCACGAAAAGGTAGAATTTGAGATCCGGAGGTAGTGCAATAATCATAACATGCTTGACGGTTAGAAACTTTTTTTAAAATCAGCGGATATCCTCTATACGATACAAAGGATCGCCAAGGTAGCGCTTATGGTGGCTCGGCTATACTAATAAAATTGCGATTAAAACACTACCTAATGGGTGATCATTGTAAAGACTATCTTCAAGCAACCAACATCTGCATTTAACGTTTTCATCAAAACCTGGTGGCGGTTTGATGCACACACGCATTGATTGGCTGAAATATAAAAAAATATTTAAGTGCGCATTGCACGGAACATTTGCCGCTGAGAACGCCTGAAGACATAGAGGCCTATGTTACACAGTTAGAGGCAAACATTAAGCAAGCTGCTGAAAATGCTTCTTCTACCTTTCGACAGGTAAGATTTAACAAAATTTACTATGTGGATGTGGAACGGCGATTATCTGAAAAAAGAAGAGTTCGTAGAGAATGGCAACACAACAGATCCCCGCAGTTAAAAATTATGCAGCTTATAAAATTATTAGAACTCCAAAGAGCTGCATCTTTGCAAAAATTCCTGGACGAACTTGACGCAACACCACAAACGTATTATTCGCTGTGGCCAGCAGCTAGAGGCCTTAAGAGGCCGGTGGTATGTAAACCTCCATTACGAACTTCGAATGGGGACTAAGCAAGAAATGATGCAGAAAAATGCACGCTGTTCGTTAACCACTTGAAAAATGTACACCATCTAATATAGCTGAGCTACCGACAGTCGCCACTTAAGCTGCCGTTCCTTTGAGATTTAACATTCGAGAAATTGAAAATGCTATCGCCGACTTAAATTCGAAGAAAGCCTCAGGTGTTGATAAAATCAGTAATAAAGTGCTTCTAGAACTACCCCATATAGCAAAAAGGATAAGCCTGGAAAATACTCTACTAAAGTGGAATCTTATAGACCTATAAGCTTATTGTCAAATACATCAAAACTATTTGAGAAACTGCTTATGAGTAAGTTATATAATTGTTTGTTAATTTATTAAAGTATATTCTTGAACTCAATATGCGTATCGGTATCGTATTGGTAAAAACTCGTATCGTTATGAATTGATATTTCAGTAGCATTCGTGAAATAGGCTCTAAGAAGTTTTTTAAAGATTGTGCGGTAAAGAATATGAAAAGTGGATTTATTTTTCAAAAGGGCTTATTTCCATATTAAGCAAATTTTCAGTAATGAGAAAACACGTTTAAGAGCTTTTACAGTAATTTATTTTTTAAATGCCTCCAGTGGTGGTGTAGTGATCTAATATTTTGATCCGCTTAAAGCATTTATTCTAACTTATGCTGACTTTAGACGACATGTTTTTTACATATGGCTTGTCAGGTGTATGAGACATATGTAAATTAATAAATTGAATGGGAAGTAAAGCAAAAAATGCCTTTTAATGAAAATTATCTGTCTATTTTATGAAAATTAAACTTTTTTGCTCACAACAAATACAAACAGTTCAAACAAATACATTATGAATTATGAAACAAATAAAACCCAAAGTTAACTTCAAACATGCACGTGTTAAGAAATTATTTTTTTCTGTGTAACTGGTAGTTCTTTTAAATGCACCAAATTTTCTCACAGCGTTACATTTTCTTTACTCACGAATGCACATACAGTTTTATTTTTGACTTCACTGGTGTACATAGAGGATCATATATAGCTAAATCAAAATAATATTATTCAGACATAATAAAATACGTAGAGGACTTAAGAAAATCTCATTTCTATTGAATGATTACAAAAATATTTCTTGGGTACGAAATTGGGGATTTTTACTCTTGAAATTGGGATTTTTGGGGACATCATTATTTTTAATTGGGGACATAAGGCAAAAATATCCTGGCAACACTGAAAATGAAAAACATTTTTGTATGCATGCAGGATATCTACATTGGCTGACGCCTTATTCACTAAAGCAAAGCAAAGCTAAGTTGAAATATTTGCAAATGCAAACGAAACTGGAGAAAGTTCAAACAGACGAACAACTGAAAGAATAAACAATAAAGAGCATGACACTTGGTTCATGAGCAGCAAGTGTTTTTTGTTCATCCATACATACTCGTACGTTTGTAAGTTTAGGTGATTATGCACTATTGACTAGACCAAACAAAATGTTGAACATATTCTACTAGAAACTACCCTGTAGGAAATGTCAATAGTGAATCAGTACTGCCTCACTACTGTCATTGTCACCAGTACTACAGACTTACTGCCATACCTAAATAAGAGCGGCAAGCGTCGCGCTAGCAGCAGGGTACGGATTTGCAGAACATTCAGAGTAAATTGTTTTTGTATGATGTACTCCCAACAAACACGCAGGCTTGATTACAAATTGAGAATGATTTGAAATCAAACCTTTTCTAAAACGACAAATGTTTAAAATGATTTAAAAATAACTTGAAAAACATAGCATTCTCAACAAAAAGGGGAAATTATTTTCAAACTGAGAAATAACTTTATTCTCAACTTATTTTCAATCGTTATTCGCAAATGTTTTTCAAATGTGGATTGTAATGTAAGGTGGAACATATGTAAATTCGCAAGTTCATGTTTAATATTTAAATTCATGCAATTCATTATTGGCTGATATATATATATTTATATATATATATATATATATATATATATATATATATATATATATATATATATATATATATATATATATATATATATATATATATATATATATATATATATATATATATATATATATATATATATATATATATATATATATATATATATATATATATATATATATATATATATATATATATATTTATATATATATTTATATATATATATATATATATATATATATATATATATATATATATATTTATATATATATTTATATATATATATATATATATATATATATATATATATATATATATATATATATATATATATATATATATATATATATATATATATATATATATATAAAGTATTATAATCTAGTTTATTTAAAGAAAAAAATTAATAGTTTTTAATACCTCTAGACTCATTTTCTTCCAAATTTCCTTCTGCAACAGATGCCTTATTTCAAAAACTGTCAATTAGTTTTTTCAAACACGCTAATTCGCGCCATCAAAATATATATGTATATATATATATATATATATATATATATATATATATATATATATATATATATATATATATATATATATATATATATATATATATATATATATATATATATATATATATATATATATATATATATATATATATATATATATATATATATATATATATATATATATATATATATATATAGTTGTATTCGACTTTCTTTTGATGGGGCGTATTATCGTGTTTGAAAAAACAGTTTTTTAAATAAGGCATCTGTTGCAGAAGGAAATTTGGAAGAAAATGAGCCTAGAGGTATTAAAAACTATTAATTTTTTTCTTTAAATAAACTAGATTATAATACTTTTTATAGCAGCCGTAAGGCTCCAAGTTCTAACCGTCATTTTTGTCGTTGTACTTTTTTTTAATTTAATTTAAATATTTATTGAAATCCTGCTCAACAAGACAGAGTCTTATAATTACAGGGCAGGAATATTAAGGTTAGAAATGTGACACAAGCACAGGTTTTGAGCAACTTCATCGGTAAAAATTTTACGCCAAGCCAATTTTAAAAATGTTTCTGAGGAATGTGATACGAATAAAGCTAATTCTTCGAGCTACATATGAGTTTACGTTTTTATGAACTAAATATATTGTCTTAGTCCTTACCATTTTATCGAATTTGCTTTTGTGACTTTTACTAACCTTCGTTTCTTCCAAAATACGAGTAAGAGTCCTTTTAAGAGATTTGGGGTTATAACTGATTTCTAAAGAATGAATAAATTAATACAAAGTAACGTATATCTACATAATAGTACATTAAGTCATGACTTTTTTACGTACCAAATGCATATAAGTTCTGTATATACGATTTTTTGTTATGAAAAACCGTGATATTTTACTCGAAATAGCTTCGTTGTTGTTTGTATAATCGAACTTATAAAATCGTTACCTAGCATTTCAAGTAAAAACTAACTTATTTGGAGTAAATATATATTTTTTAATTAAAACCATGTACATACATATACTATATATATATATGTATATATATATATATATATATATATATATATATATATATATATATATATATATATATATATATATATATATATATATATATATATATATATATATATATATATATATATATATATATATATATATATACATATATATATATAAATATATATATATATATATATATATATATATATATATATATATATATATATATATATATATATATATATATATATATATATATATATATATATATATATATATATATATATATATATATATATATATATATATATATATATATATATATATATATATATATATATATATATATATTTTCTTTCTTCAACAGTTGTTGGTGCGCTGTATCGTGTTGAAAGACAGGGATAGCTAAATACAGCTCGGTACTTATTTAAAGGCAACCCAACATATAATTAAGTACAACCCTGCAAGACGTCAAATGACAGAGCTGCCTTATCAACAAAATTTCATTGGTGTCATGAAAACAAGTCGGTTTTGTTATTTTCGAATGCAAATATAACCGATATTCGAATCAGCTGTTTTATGTTTCGCTCATTTGCAAGGAGAATTAATACCAGGTGGCCTCGAGAGCTTAGCTAAGCAGGAATTCTTTTCCATACTTGAACTGTCAACTGTGTTAATGTATCAGCTTTTTTGACAGCCCAAATACAAATTCTCTACGGCAAATTTTCCTGCGACTACCTTTTGTTGATCTACCTTGCTCATTTTGTTTACTACTTTTAATGCAATTTTTTTTGTTTGAAAATTTCGTAAATTATGGTATTTGTGTTAAAGTTTAGTTAAAACTTATGTTTTTAATAAAAAAAGTTATAGAAAAGAAAATAAGATGTGCGAAATACATTATATCGTTGTATGATTTACATTTGCTTTTACATTTCTGAAACTTTATTGTTTTGTGAAAATATAAAACGAATTTATTGAAAATATAAAAAAATTATTGTCTAACCATTATACAATTAAATTTCTATAAATAAAATGAAAAAATGGAGCTTTTAGCTTGTTTTATTTATTTCCAATAACAAAAGGACAGCTGTAAGCTGATTGGTTTATTTCCAATAACAAAACCGACAACATTGGTTTCTGTGACACCTTAAACCGACACTAATTCAAGTTCGAACAAAAAACCGATAACATTGGATTCCATTACACCAAACTATTTTTTTTGCGGTTTCAAATCCAATTACGATAAGATTGGTTTCTATGACACCCATGAATATTACACTTTTATTAAAAATCTCTAGTGGTTCATTTATCACAGCTACTGGTTATCCATAAGTGCTACCAAGTTGTGCTATTGTAATAATTAGTTTGTGGTTTGGGTATTAGCTAAACAGACTTAGGCACTACCATTTTCAAATTAAAATCTTCTGTATTATGCAACCTATTTTTTGTTTTCTTATATGAACTGTTTAAATGTAAACTTCTCAATAACCGGAAATGATCGCGTGGTGTCATGTTGGTAATGTCTTGGCCATTGCCACATAAAATGTTGCGGAATCAAATCACGTGATGCTGATGCCTTAAACGATTCTATCAAAAGCCTTCATTGGACCTAGCCGAATTGTAAAATTATTAGTGAAGAATTTTATAACGTGTTTAAATCTTCTAAGGAGGAGTGTAACAAAATAAATGCGGAAGCCAATAAACTACAAAGTAAACTTAGCAAAGTTGGCGAACTATTTACTAAATACCCAAATTTAGATAAATTTGCATCTAATTTAAATAAACCATCACCTTCTAAAAGAAATTATGAGTTAGTTGAATCATTGCCACTGCAATCTACTCAATCTCTGGCTCCGAATCATACGCCATCCCAGTAAAAAAGAGCTTCCATGGAAGTCAGTAAGATCCTGAACTTGTGATCCGGAAGTGGTGCGAACCTGGATCATTTCTAATGACTTTTACACAGGGTTGTCATTGCCAGAAGTTCTCTTTTTTTATGTCTATTCATTGGATCCGAAGTTATGCTCATGATGTTAAGAAAATTTGATTTTTTGTATGTTCTTTTTAGTAAGTGCAAAGGAACCAGTTTGTAATTACTTCTATAGAGCTGCTTATTATAATTAAAAATATGACAATTATAACATTTATTTCAATTGCTTAAAAAAATAAAGAAATATCGCAATTAATTTCCAAAATTGAAATTTCGTATAAGTGAAATAACTTTTTAATTAATTATCTGGATGTTGTTAATAATTACTTCCTAAAAAGTCGAGAATATACATTTATTGATACTTTGGAAGTAGAGAAAAAGTAGTGTCGCTTGATACTTTGGAAGTAGAGAAAAAGTAGTGTCGCAAAAATCACTTCCAACTTTTTTCACTGGGATGCGCTGAAACTACATTGTATGTTGCTACCGCTTCACCACTAAATAGTGCGCCCCTATTTGACGGCCAGTTCAACTATACATCGCCTACTCCACCACAATATTCAGGCCAAGCCCAGTATATTGCTGGTAATACCATCCCGCCTACGCCCGTTTCTAGCAGTCAGTTATCCGTGGTTACTCAATCAGCAGCTTCAAATAACAATGCTACAACTAATAATGTTATACCACGTCCTTTAATAGTGATACCTCCTAAGAAATCAATATTTATCTCGCGTTTCGCCTATGAAGCTTCAACCAATGATATAATTTATAACATAAAAAATAAATTAAATTGTGATGTTGATATTATAGCTTGTAAATTTAAATATTCTCAGCAGCGAAGTTTTGCTTCATTTAAGGTCATGGTGCCTTTTGATGTATATGATCGTATCGTTGATCCAAATTTTTGGCCTTATAACGCTCTTGTACATGAATTTATCAACAACGATAATCATAGATCCACAAATATTGCTCGTTTACCTGCAAATACAATTCACAACTCAAAAAACTAATCCACTCCTTTGATAATCAATTAAATAGTGTATACCAGAATGCTAATGGAATTAAATCTAAATTATCCGATTTATTTTTGGAAAGTTTTGGGTTTAGTCATCACGTAATTGTTTTCACCGAAACATGGCTCCATAGTAACATTTTAAATAGAGAAATTTTTAGCAACAATTATAATGTATATAGACGATATAGAGAAGCGAATACTACTGGAGGTGGAGTTTTAGTTGCTGTATCAAATCACTTGCCTACTTTTAAAATTGAGTTGGATCCTTTACGCAATATTGAATTTATTAGTGTAAAGATAAATCTTAATCATAAGCAAATTTCCATTACATGTTCATACATTCCACCGAACTCTGACCAAGCGACATATCTTCAATACTCAGAAGCCATTAAATCCGTCGTTCTACTATTAAATCCTGAAGATTCCATTTTTGTTTTTGGGGACTTTAACTTGCCGTTTCTTACCGGGGTCTTGCTATTACTTTCCGATGAACACGAATAACTTTATTGAAGAATTTTTAAACAAATTGTCTGATGCGTATCTTTTTCAAGTAAATGCTATCTACAATGACTTTAACAGATTGCTTGACCTGGTATTTGTAAATGAACCCGCCGATTGTATTTTTACTCATCACAGTCCAATATCCAGTCCGGAAGACCGATAACACCCCACGATCGAATTAAAATGTAATTTCCAGTTCAACATAATCTCTAGACTGAGCCAAAATCGTATAAAGGAGTATTGTTTTAAGAAAGCTAACTATGATAATCTAAACTTTTTGTTAACCAATACAAACTAGATTGATATCCTCTCTATATCTGATGAATCTCCTGATGCCATATATGGAATTATTAACTCATTTTATACAATTTCAAAGGATTATATTGATGAGTGTGTAGCAAAGCACCTCGTCACAGCCTCATCTGGCTCTCCCTGGGCATCTAAAATGCTATCACGATTAAAAAATCAAAAAAACAAACATAATAAAAAGTATAAATCTACCTCGTCTTTAATCGAATATATCAAATATTGTAAATTGCGGGCTCAATACAATTTACTTATTTGAGGCTGTACAAAAATTATATAAATAATATTAAATAAAATCTCAAACGTGATCACAAATCATTTTATAAATTTGTGAGCACCAAAAGAAAGTCTAATAGTTACCCCTCTACTATGAAATATTCCGGCATAGATTCATCTGATGCACCTGTTATAAATAATATGTTCGCTGATTTCTTCGCCTCAACTTATTCTGACGCAAAATACGACACATCACGTAACTATCCTTTTCCTATACAAGAACAACAACCAATTTTGCTTCCTTGTATGCAAGCATCTAATGTTATCTTCTTTATAAAGAAACTAAAATTTTCAACATCCAGCGGACCTGATGGCGCTCCTAACTGTATTCTGATGAATTGTGCTGAAAATTTGTCTTAATTCATGGGTTTTAACACCATCCCAACATGGGTTTCGTAAAGGGCGTTCTACTTCAATTAATCTGCTGCAGTTAACTACAATCATTAATCATGGTTTCACAAATGGTAAATATACAGATGTTATTAACACAGACTTCAGTAAGGCTTTTGATAGAGTTAATCACTGCCTCTTATTACAATAATTGTATTTAATGGGATTCTTTGGGAACTTTGAATTGGATAAAATCGTATCTGGAAGGGAGACGTCAACGTGTTCGTTTCATTAATGTTCTTTCTAAAAGAATTTATGTTAAATCTGGTGTTCCGCAAGGCAGTCATCTTGGGCCTATTTTGTTCTTACTTTATATCAATGATTTACCATCATCAGTACAATTTGCTGATATACTAATCTATGCCGATGACGTCAAGATATTTTTGAACTCGGATAATCAACTCACTTAATCATATCTACAGCGAGATTTGGACTCATTTTTTATATGGTGTAAGGAGAACCTATTGGATTTAAATCTAAAAAAATGCAAACATTTGCATTTTTCCAGAAGAACTAACTCTTTAGGAGGTTGCACATTGGAGTGCGTCGATGAGTTTCTTGATCTTGAAGCTCTGTTCATCAATCACATAAATACGTGCATTAATAAAGCCCGTGGAGTATTGGCTAAAGAATTTAATGATCCAGCAGTAACGAGACAACTTTACACTTCCTTGGTCAGACCTATTTTGGAATATTGTTCCGTCATCTGGGATCCTCATAATAACATCCACAGTGATCGTTTAGAGTCTGTACAAAAGCAATTTCTACTTTTTATATTGCGTAATATATACCCCAGCCGTGTGTCAAACTTGGTATCATATGAATTCAGATTACAACAAATTAAACTGCCTACATTGAAGAGTCGGAGAAAAGTTTTAAATGCAATATTTGTTATTAAACTTATAAATGGCGACATCTGTTCTGAGTTTCTGGTCAATGAGCTGACATTTAATGTACCGCAACGTCCCCTACGTCAATTTCACCCTCTGGCACTGCAATATTTTCGTTAAAACTACGCTAATGCTGATCCTTTTCGTAGAATTTGTTATAACTTTAATGAATTGTATAACGTTAATGATATCTCTTTTCATATAAATGTAATTAAACGTAATTTAATTTTATACTTAAACAACTTGTTTAGTTTTATATGATACATGTACATTTTTTATTATGTTGTCTATAAGGATTTTATTAATGCATAGACATAAATAAATAAATACTAAATAATAAATTTCCTGATGTTATTGATGTAAATAACATCAAATTTGGTATGTCCATTAGATCAAACCAAATATATATTGCAAATCTTTTCTGCTCCTGCAGAGCAAGAGTGGCGATCATCAAATTGATCCAGCGCCAAAGGATTATACTGGAGCTAACGTACCAGTTAATAAAAGCTGCATGAGGAAACCGGCATGCAACTAATGTATACGGGGTAAAATAGTAAACCCGCAGTAAGAGGCGAAAATTGGCACCGGACAGAAACCTGGCTTGACAAACGAACAAAAAACTGGACATTAAAAATTTAATAGAAATAGTTAATTTTGGTTTTGTATAAACAAATTTTGAACAACTTTCAAACAGGCAGATTAAATATCAACTGACGAGTTGGCATTAGCACCAACGTAACGCAGGCATATAGATTAGCTTAACCTACAATAAATAAATATCTTTTGAACATAAAAAAATTTTACTAAAAAATATTTGTATGTAGCGTCGGTACCCCTTTTGGCCATTCTATACCGATACTCCAAAAAAGTATCGACTTTTAATTAAAAACAAAGTATTCTCAAATTTCGCGAAGAAAGACGATTTCACAAGTCTGTTTGATGAAGACCTGCACACATTGGATTCAATTGGAAAAAAGGGTAATAAATCTGTCTTTGAAACTTGCGATCCGATTACAAAATGATGTCTGTAAAAATCATAGAGGAGGACCTACGCTTTAAGAAACCTGGAACTTGGACCATCCTGTTGAAACACACGGTGAGCAACAGAGTGTCAAATTTTACTACCTCGGGCAAACCTTGTTGGCCTCATAACATATACAAATCTTATTCGATTTAAATGAATTTCAACCTATTGTAAAGATTATAAATAATAATATTATATATATATATATATATATATATATATATATATATATATATATATATATATATATATATATATATATATATATATATATATATATATATATATATATATATATATATATATATATATATATATATATATATATATATATATATATATATATATATATATATATATATATATATATATATATATATATATATATATATAAACCCGATGGGCGTTTATTTCTTAAGCGATTAATTTAGAATTTCGTAGAAAAATTCACTATATTCGTCCAATGCTGGATGTATCGAGCATCGACTTAAAATTTCAACTGCAGTCATTTTTGATGTTTATTCTTTTGAAACAGGGACTGAAACCATGAAAAAAATAGGTTTGGGTTCGGGTTAATCAAAAGAAAAAGTTCAGGTTCGGGTTCGGTTCAGGGTTCTGATTCGGGTTCGGGCTTAAAACCAAAATTTAAACGCGCGCAATTATTTTGCTTAATAATAAAATACATAAATCAATTTTACATTCACGTTTAAACACTATCCTGCCTGTTCTGTAAATCGAGTCGTGTTAAAAACGCTCGATTTAGAAAAAATAAATCTACTAATAGCAACCTTTTTTCATACTTTTCTGCAATTTCATATTTTTTAGAGCTTAAAACATCATATCTGAAATTAATTTACTATATACGATTTAAAATGCATCAATTTATTTTTGGAAACCGAGAAATTTACTCGGATTCCGTTTACCGAGCAGGGCCGATATTCTTTTTTTAATTCAATTAAGTTTAACATTTTATTTAGCTTTCAGAAAAACTTTGTTCAACTTTGTAGCGTACGTACCGCATAAAAAATATACTTCAAATTATTGGAAATACCCAGAACAAGAAAAAGCAAAAAATTTTGGCAACCATTCGGCACTTTTAAAAATTGCAAAAAATAGTCAGCTTTCGGGGTGCTGCCACCTGCTATGAATTTGCTTTGGTCGTTATTTTATTTTGATTTTGTTTTTAATTTTTTTTTGCATGCAACAAATGTAATGTTTTTTATTATTCTTCTATTAAATAATTTTTTTTTATATTTTTGAACCCGAACCTTGCTGAATTTTTGGGTTCAACGGGTTCGGGTTCGGGTTCAAAGTCTTTATAAACAGCGAACCTGAACCCAAACGGGTTCATATTTGTAAGCTGTCATTTATTAAATATGAAAGCTATGTAACTTCTAATATTAGTTTGTGTACAAGATTTGCAAAATATTTCGTAAAAATTCGTATTACACAGAATATTTAGTAAGTGACGGCGTGGTGTAAAATATCATAGAAGACAATATCTTTGTGTCCGCTGTTTCAGTAAATAAGCGATATATCGTATTTCAAACGTTTTGACTTTTTGTGTGCTGGGTTGTCTTCAGCTTACAAACATATTTTTCCTGATGTAAGACATGTCGGCATAAAAGGTTCACTTGGTTTCTTTTGCTGTCGAAGTAGGGCAGAAAGTCTGCACAAGATGCCGAATTCGTATTCGAAGACGGTCCATATGCGTGGTTAACAAGAAAACGAACCTCTTTCTCTGAGAAAATTCTAAAAACTTTGCCGAAACTCTACGAACTCTGACGAATCTTTTAAGGAATTTTCGACATGTCGCAGAAAACTCTGATCTAAAATTAAAAACTTATCAGAAATGTCGTATAAAATTCGCAAAATAAATCAAAATATTGAATCACGCCTCACACGAAAAATTCACGACATTTGCACATCTCTAGTTTTTATAAAACTTGACTTGAAAAAATCATTTCACTTATCGTAGAAGTTCAAGAAATCGAAAGCAATTCATAATACAGAGTATCTAGTTTCTTAGTCATTTTCCTGGATTTCTCAAAACATATGAAATCCTCCATTATGCCATTACAGTCCGTTTTAATATTTTCCAAATTCGTAAAACTTCTAATTGGTTCAGTTAATTATATTGAAACATTTCTTGTACTATTATCGATAGTTTTTTCTATTGTCAGGTCATCATCTGACTCATACTGGCAGAGCTTAGCGACGAACATTTTCCAAAACTGTTTATTTCCGAATTCATTAGTTTCCGTTTTTGTACTGTATTTTAAACACTGTTACTTGCAGGAAATATTCCTGAACGGAGGTATAAAATAATTTCATTCGTCTCTCATTAAATCTAATCCTTAGATTTTTAATTAAATCATTGGCAACAACATTATTGGCTTTTATTAAATTATTAAACAAAAACTTAATACTTCCCTTAAGTTCAATTAGAGTAGCAGAGTCTTTACTAAGCTCTTTTATAGTCACGTCCAAAGGTTTTCAAGTTTTATTTAAGTTAAAATCACTGAACACACAAAAAATACGTTATAAAACTACAAAATATGAATAAATTTGTTACGTCAGCTATTCGGTTAATCGACTGAAATTAACCGGTTTAGCCGTTAATCGAAATAATCGGGTAGTAATTAACCGGTTAACCTATTAGCGGTTAACCTTAGTACATACTAAAATCACCTATACATAACGTGACGACAAAGTTTTTGTTAAAAGCGAGACAAGAACTGTTGAAAGCGCGATTCCGAAGAAAATATGACCAAAAAAGCGGGATATATAAAACATGTTATGGAAAGCTGGATGTTGTAAATACACTGATGATAATATATGATTTTTTATAAATATATACAACTACACAGTTCCATATCGTTAGGTGAAATACGAAATATATAAAAAACTAATGCGAAACTAATAAAAAAAAAACTTAGTCACATTTTGAATTATTAATTATTACATCGGAGCGCTTGTCCCTAAAAATTCTCAAATTGTTATCATAAAAATCAATCGCATTAAGAACCAAAATGAAGAGAATTTTTACTTCAGTCATTTTATTTATTTTATTTCAGCTAACGTTATGTTCTTAGGAAATTCATTGAGTTACAGCCCTTAAAATTTAAGAGAGTGCATTTTAGATGTTTTTTTAAAAATTCATCATTTTTATGAAACAACAATTTTATAAATTGCTTAAGCCTAAAGATGATTTCGCTTTAACACATGAAACAAGAAGTCGTTAGGACCCGACAAAAATGAGAAAGTTGTAAGTCAGTGAGTCAAAAGAATATTTTTGATCAAAATGAGTTCTGTTTTTTCACATAAAGTCTTGCAACTTTGCTCTATTTTGTTGGTTCTTAAGCATTTTATGTATCATATGTTCAGCAACAAATTAGTTTGCACTTTGCGCTTTAAAGGCTTTTTCTGGATTTTCGTTCATCTTAATGGAGAAAAAATTTCATTGAAGGTATCAATGTTAGTCGAACTCTATGGCTTTTAAGTCGTTTAATTAATTTTTTGCAATAATAAATAATTTTTAATACTAAGTGGCTTACTTAACTTCACCTCCTTCACACTGTGAAAGGTGTAACAAGAGATCTGATTATGAGATCGTGGTTAATCTTGAAATATCATGGTGTTCAGTTCAACACTTATACAGTCAAGAATTTGTCTTTTCAATTATAACATGTTTTCTCAATAAAAATAATTAAATTGAGCGAACTTAATTAAGCCTGCATAATTAATTATCTTTGGAATAGAAATGTTTAAGTGTTGAGTTTTGCAGCAATGTCTAAAAAACACTTTTTTCAATTTTAAGTTTCAATGAGTTTTTATGCGATCAACACAAGAAAGATCTATTTTTTTCAATTGAAACAATTTAGATATATATGGGAATAATAAGAAAAACAGAACTATAAATTTTAAAAATCGAAAAAGCGGGATAACGCGGGATAGCAATTTAGGCGGGATCGACCTCTTAAAAGCGGGATGTCTGGTCAGGTTACCTATAAATGATCACGAAGGTGCAATAACACCTGCTGGTGGAAAAATAATTGGCATGTTGTAAGAACCAATTTGACATCAACTGCAAATCTGCAATAAATTTAACAAGTTTTAATCGTCAACAACCGCAATGTTTTTGTAATGTTTTTGTAAAAGTACAATGACGGATCTTCGGCTAATTCTTCAGCAGCTAATTTGGTGGCAACAGTCATCATTTTTAACGACGAATTCGACGAATTCAATAAGCCCAAGGGCAAAAGCTTTCAAATCCTCAAAAGTATTCGAAAATTTGTACACCAAATTTTAACAGCATAGTCAATAACAAGTTCAACATCAGATCAGCGAAGGTAACAACTAATTTAACAACAACTTTAGCACCAACCACAGGCACCAACCGCAGCTGGGAGTGCAGCAATAAAAACTAAACCCAAATACCATAGATTTTCAACTTGTAAGATAATCACATATTTTCGTTTACATACGTATTTAGTTTGGTAATACAGTTTGGTATACAAGGTGTTCGGGTCATACCACGGAAATAGTATTAGCAGTTAAAATAATCATATTGTTTTAGACACATTTGCAATAAAGTCCTTTTTTTAATTATCAATTTTGTGTATTTAAAGTAAAAAGTTGAACAAAAGAATTATGCCTTAATTCATAAAAAATATTTCTGGCTTATTGTATAGTCGAAACACTGTACGGATGATAAAGCACCCAATACGACCAAAGACAGATCCTCAAACGTCAGGCTGATTTAGAAAAGCTAAACAGCAGGCAAAAATTGAGAACACGAAATTTATGTTTTTTCTTCTTTTGATACAGAAAAGCGAGTTACAACGTAACTTTCCTTTCGATTTATTTACAATAAGATGAACTTATCTAAGTTGTTGAAAATTCAAGATGGCGAACCAATTAAGATATAAGTATGTATAAAAAATGTAATGCGATAACAATTCAACTTGATTCAATTATTAAAAAAATTGCCATAAAAATAAGTCTACAAAAATTAACTAAAATAATTGAAGTGATGACAGCAGCGTCCCCAAGATGTCAGTCCAACTCGATTTGACACCGCCCACTGTAGGTCAGGTATGGACAATCGCCTTGGTTCAAACATGAACACTTATAATGGATTAATAAAACAAATTTTCATGAAAAAATTTCTTTTATAACCCTCTTATTAACCATAAAAAAGTTTTATGAATAAGGTTGTTAATAACTTTTTTTTAAAGAGGAGTAACACAATCAGACAATTAATGCCTACCAGTTAATTAATTAATGTGCAACCTTCTTTGGGAAAGGGATAGTGTAGATAGAACAGGTGGTGAAGTGGGAGAGAGATAGAAAGCTTAATTCATTTATAACCCTTACGTTGGGATAATTATTTTGTGTTATGCGTTACAGTGCTTCTTGACGAGCAAATTTTTTGTTATAACATTTGTCAAACTTCATATATAAAAACATCAGAAAAATGTTAGTGCTATTTTTTCATATTGATTTTGTCAAGACAAATAATTTGCTCGTCAAGACGATATGTAAGGTGAAAGTAAAATTGATTGTTGATTTAGATTCATTATTTGGTTGTCTACACCAGGGGTCGGCAACCTGCGGCTCGCGAGCCACATGCGGCTCTTTGGATGTGAAGCTGCGGCTCTGTAGTTCTGTACGCAAATATTATATATTTTATAAAAAAAACATTTATTATTTATTTTATAAAAAACCCATTTCTATCTCTCAGCCACTTGTTTGAACTCGCTTTTCATCGCACAATAAGAACTTCAAAACAAAGTACAATCGGCGATAAAGCCTACGAGGCTGTGTTAAAATTTGTGAAAAATGTTGGGTAACATTGATTATTTCATGCGAACAATTTTACATGTACGTTTGTTATAATCTTCATGTGTTTGTTGTAAATTCCATGCGAAACAAGTGCCACTCATATTATTTCGCATGAAAACTTAAAATGTTGCCAATAAATTTCATATGTTTTCCTTAAGAAGAACAGAGTGCTACTTATTTCATGAGTAATTCATGCCAATTTTTTTATATGTGTTCTGACAGCATTTCACGTGCAATGTTGAACACAATACCATGCTTAAAGCATGGTACTCTGTTCATCATTTCGTGCGAAGTGTTGTCAAAAGTCCATACATAAAAAATTTACACGAACTGCTCACGAAAAATTGTTGCAGAAGTAGTACATACTCTGTTTATTATGTGAAAAACATATGAAATGTATCTACAACATTTTGAGTCTTCATGCGAAATAATATGAGCACCACTTTTTTCGTGTGGAATTTATGATTAGTTACTTGTCATATTTTTCGTATGAAAAAACAAATGTTGATCAACATTTTTCGCAAATTTGAACAGAGCACTAAGCTTAAAGCTTAGTACTCTGTTCAAATTTTGTTAATTTAATTAAAAATTGCCAGCAGCTAAAAATATATACATATATATTTTTGAAATTCAATATAAAATAAAATGTTTTAAATCTGATATAAAAAGTATTATCTATTTTCACATAGATAAAACATACATACAGATATATTTTTTTTACACATATTTTATTTGCAATCGGGCATGCTTTGGAAACTATTTAATTTTGAAATCGCAACTTTCAGAAAAGAATTTAACCAAAAAGTGCACTTAGTGCAGCTTTTCAGTTAATTTTTACGTCTCAGATATTTCAGATAATTTATCAAATCTAAAGAATAGTACTGTGTTCATCAGTTCGTGCGAACTGCTGTCAAAATTTCATATAAAAAAAATTGTTACGAATTTCTCATGAAAAATTGTTGCAGAAGTAGTACTCTGTTTATTTTGTGAAAAACTTATGAAATGTATCTACAACATTTTGAGTCTTCATGCGAAATAATATAAGCACCACTTTTTCGTGTGGAATTTACAACAAACACATTGGGGTTTTTTAAAAAACGTACACAATTGCAGCATACTTTCAAGGGCTATTATAATTGGTTACTTGTCATATTTTTCGTATGAAAGAACTAATGTTGATCAACATTTTTCGCAAATTTGAACAGAGTATTTAGCTTAAGCAACAAATGCACTAAATTGTCCAATTAAAAGAACACTGTTTTTTGTTTTTGAAATTTTGCAATTTTAAAAAGAAATGGTTTTCAGAACATGCACAGAAAAAACTATGATAGTTTAATTTTTAAACAAACATGTTTTTGAAACTGATTTTAAATCTTTATTGTTGTCTCTATTTAGTTTGATAAGTAATTTTGTTTGACTTATTATTTCATTTCATTTACCTAACGCCAATTTTGGCAACCTGATAAAATTATGAAATTCTTTGACTTATTTTTTAAATTTCTCTAAAACATTTTTTGATTGAAACAATTTGTTTATTGAAAAAATCAGAGTTTTTTTCAAACAAATTATTAAAAATTTTTGCATTTGAATTTACAAATTTCTTTATAGGACCTAAAATGAACAAATTTACATTTGATTCAAGGAATTTGGTATTTGAAGTGAAAAATTAGTTTTTTCTGTGTGACCGAATATTATTTGGCACCTTTTATTCGTTTTTGTTAATTTTAATATATATTTTCTTATTTTTTATTTTTTCTAGTGACACAGAAAAACAAACCAACAGGTCTCAAGTAAAACAAAAAACTAACAAAAAAAGCATTCAGCCAAAGGATAGAACAAAAACTTTTATGGAAGCAAAGAGCCATGTCTCTTTTGTAACCATAGCTTTATTGCAAACAAACTGCTTTAAAATAGTATAGACAATAAACATATTTTATTGTTATAAAGCAATACTGTACCATGATTGTAGCTAGAACTTTTTTAACAATAAATTGAACCACGTTGGAATCAATATAAATTCTAATAATGTCATGATTAAATGTAAGCATAAGTTTTTTGTCGTAAACTAATTAATTTTCACAATTATTTAAAACAATAATAACTTATTTGCCACAACCGTAAGATATATCGGGAAACATAATATTGTTGACGCAAGCATGCCACAACCATATCTTTTCTTTGCGTGTATGAGTCCTTTGACGTCTTTTTTTACGTATTTGATAAGAAATATTGTTGGGGATAAAACTGCTTCTTTAGCATTTTTTCAGCAAGTTCATTACCAAGGAGAACTATGTGCTGTGGTGCGTACAGAAGCTTAGTGTTGTTTTGTCTTAATAAAGATTCGTGGACTCTGAACACGGCAGACAAATCTTCGAAAGACTGCATAAAATCTTCAACGCACTTCACAAATTCACTAATGTTTGAACTTTCACTAAAATTATTTTCATCATTATCACTATTTTTATACAAAATTTATTGCTTTTTCACGAGTGTTTTATAGTTTCTCTTGCTCACGATGTATTTATGTATGTAACTGCTAAAATACTTTTGTAATATAATTACTATCGTCACATTTTAATTTCACTCTTTTACACAGAAAAAACTAAATTTAATTTTCTGTAAAGGAATTCAATGAAATAGTAAATATTTTGTATAGGAATGGACCTACAAACAAATCTGTAAATATAGACAAATATATCTCAAAAACTTCATTGAAAAAAACGTTTTTTCAGTGAACAAATTGTTAAAATCTATAAAACAATTTGTCTAAAAATATTTACAACTTGTAGCCAAAACAATTTACTAAATCAAACAAAAATATTTACTGGATTTTCTTAAAAATATCAAACAATTTTTCTGTCTGAATTTAATAAACAATTAGTCTAAAAATGCTTACAATTATTAAGCATAATAGTTTACTTAATCAAACAAAAATACAAAAAAAATTTTCTGTGTCATGATCATCAATCATTAAGCATTTATGAGATTTCACTTTGTTAAATGTGTTCAAATCTGAATGTTTATCTAAATACTCTAAAAAAATGAATGAGAATTAATGCAACGGCATTAACTAATCGATTCACTCAAAAATCTTTTGTAAACAAACTTTGTACAATTGCATTCCTCTTGCTGTGATTATTGTTGTTGTTATTTGTGTGAATGTCGTCATCGGGGTGGTTTTTTACCACACAGTTTTTATTGTTGTTTTTGGTGTTTGCGTTCTAAATAAAAGTCAAACAAACAATTCATAGATTATGGACAGAACATTTACTGAAAATTAAATTTATTTTTGGACAAACTTTTGTTTAAAATTTTTTTGGTGATTATATTTTCTGTGTACTACTCTTTTTATAAAAAATAATAATTTAGCCCGTACAAAACGAAACAATAAAAAACCAAAAAGAGGAAGCATGTTTTTCAGCTGCCAAATATTTCACTACCCATAAACGGCAAAGTGAAAACTTTAGACGCTTTGTCGACAATACTTCCAATTTAGTAGACAAAAGTGGTTACTTGGAGACATTTAACCCCATGCTTCCTTCAGGGTACTGACTATTAAAGCACAACTACAACCAATGAACAAACTCTGTTTCCATATATTCTCGAATATCTAGTTGGAAATAGTCACCTATTTCTAAGCGGATGATTGCAAAATAAGCTTTACATGGCAAATATTTGTTGTCGATTTGTATATGGTAAGGATTCACACAGGCAGACAGACAAACAGAAAGATGAGGAAGACAAATAAAAAATGGGAATATACGAGTACTTTTTTGTTTTTACACGTTTTTAATTGTACAGTTAAACGGCACTTGTATTTGCTTTACTTGGAGGTTACACGTTCAAGTTTTGTTTCAATTTTTGTTTCAAGTTTCAATACATTCACACTTTTTTACTAACACACTCACATATTTGGAAATTGACTACCAACTTGATTTCAATTTTGCTTTCAAGATATGTTTCAATTTTTCGTTCAATTTAAACAGCTGATCTCTATTATTGTAAGTAAATTACAGAAAGACTCGGCTATAACGAACTTTGTGCAAACAGCAAAAAAAACCGCTCTATGCCAAGTTCGTAATAAGCGTAGTTCGATACAAACGAGGACTCGTTAACTACGAATTCGCTATTACGAATTATTTTTGTATGAAAATGGCAACCGAAACGTCGGCACCTTAGACTTAGATCGTTACAACCGAGAATTCGTTATAAACGGGTTTTACTGTTTCGTCCTTGACGACGGCATCTTGAAAACAAAATTGACTATCAAGTTGCTTACAGCCTACGTCATAGCGTCAATTTAAAGTAGTTTTAACAATCAATACGTGTGATCAACTTGAAAGCAATTTCTTGAACGTGTAACTGCAGAGTTACTTGGAGGTTACACGTTCAAGTTTTGTTTCAATTTTTGTTTCAAGTTTCAATACATTCACACTTTTTTACTAACACACTCACATAATTGGAAATTGACTACCAACTTGATTTCAATTTTGCTTCCAAGATTTGTTTCAATTTTTCGTTCAATTTAAACAGCTGATCTCTATTATTGTAAGTAAATTACAGAAAGACTGAGCTATAACAAACTTTGTGCAAACAGCAAAAAAACCGCTCTATGACAATTTCGTAATAAGCGTAGTTCGATACAAACGAGGACTCGTTAACTACGAATTCGCTATTACGAATTATTTTTGTATGAAAATGGCAACCGAAACGTCGGCACTTTAGACTTAGATCGTTACAACCGAGAATTCGTTATAACCGGGTTTTACTGTTTCGTTGTTGATTCCTTGACGACGGCATCTTGAAAACAAAATTGACTATCAAGTTCCTTACAGCCTACGTCATAGCGTCAATTTAAAGTAGTTTTAACAAGCAATACGTGTGATCAACTTGAAAGCAATTTCTTGAACGTGTAACTGCAGAGTTAGGAAAACATTAATAATCAAAATTGCAATTATAACAACAAGAATAAAATCTACAAGTCCTGTTGATATAAAGGATGGAATAATCCCAGGATAATACCGTATATAAACCAAACATGTAACGTAACATTTTTGTTTTCATATTCATTTGTTTTCATTTTTGCTTTTTTTCGCAAAGAAACACTTGAAACAAAAAAAAACAAAAAAAGGAAGCAAAACGTAGTTCAAAGCAGTAAAACGTACGCTCCTGTTTACACAACTCACGTGACGCTATAGATATTCAGTGATTTTAAATTAATATGATAAACGCACAATAATTAAAATAAAAAACGAATGCTAAGGGAGAGTATAAAGATTCACTTCGTAAGTGTTTGTGTACTTATAAAACGAACAAAAAAATAATAAATTTTAGTCAAAATTTTTTTACGAATTTTAATTAATTAGAAATTACTTTGGCTTGAGTTCGGTTTTAATTTAATTTTTCAATTAATGTCCAAACTAGCTTTGGACACTTAAATTATAATATTATTTTAGCAATAAATTATAATTTTTATATTAATTGTCATAACATATTTAATATAAGTAGTTAACTAAAAAGTTTTTTTGGGAATTATTAAATCACATTAATTTTAATTTTGTAACATGCTTTTTCCCAAATTAATATTTTACTTTTTAAGTAAAATATTAAAGTTTTATTAAAATACATTGAAATTGATTATGGAGGGGTATTAGCTAGTTCCTATGCGCATTTCATTGGGGCTAATGCAAATCGTCACGGAACCTTTACACAAAAATCTCATAGAAAAACTAAAGATATTATCTTTAAGAAATTTATTATTCGACATATTGTCATAATTGTATAAAGGTGTAGAAAAATAAAATAGATTCATATCGAATAAAAAAATTATTTGCTGGGTTTTGTATAAGTTCCAAACCTGATATGCTTATTTTTGAAAATCATTTATTTGTAAATTCTCAAATGGTTTTTAAAAGTTTGTGCATAAGATAAAGGGTTTGTAACTGTTCAAAATTGTGTTTGAAGTCTACTGACGATTTGGTAAAGCACCAATGAAATGTTGCATATAGACAATGCTTAAACACCAGCAAATAAATTTCATCTAAAGATATTATATTAGACTCCTTATCGTGCTAATAAGAATTTTATAATATCAAAGTTAAAACATGAGCTCCATAATCAATCATGTTTTTTATTTTCTTTATTTGCGTACTACGACCGGTTGGTTTTTTTCCAACTCTAAATTGTAGTTGTAAAGGCAATTGAAAATAAATATAAGGAAAAGCAGCTACAAATTGTTTTCGCAATGAGCTGTGATGCCAACATGTATTTTTTTCGCTTATTTATAATTAAAAATTCAATTCATATATTCAAGTAGTTTCATAGCTATCTATATATCGTAAAATATACATGATCTGGCAGTATTGAATTTAATACTTGCACAAGCAGTAAATATAACATTTCTAAACCTCATACGAATAACTTGATTTGTACTTACCTTAAGTACTATTTTATTACATACTTACCGCTATATATTATATTAATTTGCTTAAACCTACACGTAACCATACATACTTACATATTTTAAACCCCAATACCAATTGTAACTCTACTAAGCCCAAGAAGAAAAGAACTAAACCTAAAACAAATAAAACTGAAGTGGAATATACATAGATACCTAAATATCTACCTAGCTTAATTACGGTGGCCCTACAAAAGGTAAGTGTTAAAACACAAGAGCCACCTCACAAATATAAAACAAATATAACCCTTTTCTTTAATTTACTATCCGAAAATCCTCATAATTATAATTACTCCTCCTTGAGTTATTATAATTAAAATCTTATTATAGCTTATAGATTGGCCCCCCTCGTATATAATTGGATTCCCCTCTGCCATCTATAAGAGATTTTTATAAATGCAATTGTCCCATTTGTATTCAATTAAATTATTTTTTATTTAGAGATAAATGTGAAGCATGTAGACAAAGAAAAATCAGGTGCTAAGTTAATAATTTCAAATTCCGTCATCGGAATATCATAATAATGTTAAATACCTATAGTCTTGTGACAGTTTTTTTCAATTTATTGTTATTGACGCAAAGGGTAGATTTTTTTTTTCAATTACATTTGAAATATTAAGTGGTACTAACTATTTAGGTTGAATATTCGTATTCGAATTCGGCGAATATTGTTTCAGATATTCGTATTCGTATTCGTATTCGCGAATATTAAAAATTGATATTCGTAACATCACTAGTATGTATATAATAATGTATCATATAAAAAACATAAAAAGTCTAACAAAACGTTTTCCAAATTTAATTGATGACACTAAGGTTCAAAATTTAGATGACGAATTCAGATAGCTCCACTACATATTAATAAATATTTTCGAAATTTAGAAAACGTTACTGCGGAAGACTTTTGTCATACAATCTCAAAATACTAGAGCAGATAGTGAGTTAGTGTTTCCAAAGCTGTAGAAATTTGCATTAAATTTAATATGTCTCCTTAATTCATGTGCAAACTTTGAATGGATATCTTCAAAAGTAAATTTAAATAAAACGAAATACAGAAGGAGATTAACAAATGCAATCCCAATAAGTAAATTAAATAAAAAATATGCATTTTTATGCACAAAAATATGAGTGAGGTATTTGTTATAGAGCTAATTCAAACTGAATGTTCTATTGTTTATTTTGTAAAATCATAAAAATTTTCTAAACAATTTCTTGTTTTAAAATTTTAAAACTTAAAGTTTTGATATTGAAATGTATGGGAAATATGTATGATTTAACAATATAAACAATAAGTTGAATCGGCTCAAAAATGTTATACTTTTGGTACTAGAAATTTTTTTCTGCGCTGCAGTTTCACGAAAATTTTGCAGAAGCTTTCAGAAAGAGTAAATAAAAAGAAAAAACCAAACAACCGACGACAAAATATAAAAATTGCGTTTAATGAGTCTCAAATTGTTGCCAAGTTGCATTCACTGAGTCTACAATGTAAAAATCGAGGTTGCACTCATCGATGGTTGCAGTAACCGAGGGCGCACTGTACGTATATTTGATCTTACATAGCGTCTTGACGAGCAAATTATTTGTTATAACAATTCTTAGCACAAGAATTTGTCACGTCTGGACCGCTGTTGTTACTATTTTATCATTGTTATGACATCGTTGTTAAAACAATTGTTATCACAACGATGTCTAAGCAACAAGCAATGTTTTCAATACGAAAAAGGGACAGAAAACAAAAGAAATTTGCTATCTCAGCCGCACCACCTTAAAATAATATGACTAGGCCTAACAAAAACATTGTACATACTCTCCACAACAAAGACCTTAACAAATTTTTGTTAACAGCTCTGCCGACGTTTTTTTTATTGTTATAACAAAAAATTTGCTCGTCAAGACGTAGTGTTATAAATGTACAATGTAACTTATTCTAGTTAATGTTAAGTGTAGACCGCTCAAGTTAATGTTTTTTTCAGGTTATAACATAATTATTAGTGCAATTGGTTCAACAACGCAGTCATAGCTTCAAGTTACAGCAGCATTTCAACTTAGGTGGAGACGTAGAGTGACACACATAACTAATATATCATAAGAAATGAATTATTTGACATATTGTCATAATTTTATTTTAAATGAAATTTATTTGCTGGTGTTTAAGCGTTGTCTATATGCATTTCATTGGTGCTTTACCAAATCTTCTGTAGACTTCAAACATACTTTTGAACAGTTACCAACCCCTTATCTTATGTACAGAATTTTAAAAACCTTTTGAGAATTTTGTATAAGTTTCAAAGCCTACTGTGGTGTTTACATATTTGTAAATTCTCAAATGTTTTTTGAAAGCCTGTACATAAGCTAAGGGGTTTGTAACTATTCAAAAGTGGCTTTAAAGCAGAAACCGGCAAACACATACTAATATATTTTCCATGTATGGGTTTTATTTATCAACAAAGTTTTTGTTAGTGTATATCACACAATACCAAGAAACAAGCGATAATACAGCCTGCTTGTTTGAATGTTCATGCCACACTAATTGATTTTATTTACTTTCAGTTAATACGTGTGGGAACATACGTGTGAGAGTAAAAAACCCCATGTGATATGCTTTGCAGGTTCCTGCTTTAAAGTCTACTCAAGATTTGGTAAGCACAAATGAAATGCATATAGCCAATGCTTAGCCAGCAGCAAATAAATTTCATTTAAAATAAATATATGACAATATGTCAAATAATAAATTTCTTACAAGATTTAATTTGAATTTTATTTTTCATTTTGCCTCATAAATACTTTTATTGTTATCCAATGGATTTCTAAATCTATAAAGGTGTAGAAATATAAAATAGATTCATATCGAATACAAATTATTTGCTGGGTTTTGTATAAGTTTCAAAAGTCTACTGTACTTATTTTTGAAAATCATTTACAGATTAGTAAATTCTCAAATGGTTTTTGAAAGTCTGTACATGAGATAATGGGCTTGTAACTTTTCAAAAGTGTGTTTGAAGTCTACTGACGATTTGGTAAAGCATCGATGAAATGCATATAGACAATGCTTAAACACCAGGAAGTAAATTTCATCTAATATATTAAAATTTTAATATAAGTAACCTGTTCGAATTGATTTTGGGTTTCGATGTTTATATATTAATGTGTAGATGTATAGCAACTTTATTATAATTAGCACTCATGAATTATATTTATATTACCCATAAACATTTTTTCGAAGATTTTTTTTCTAAAATGAAGAGTTTTTTTCGAAGAATGAAGATTTTTCACCCAAAAATTTCTGGCACCACTGGATGAATACCTAGTAATAGTTTGGCACAAGAAACTTATTCGGGGGTGTGCCGTAAAACGCACGTTTTGAAATCGCCTAGTTTCCATGAAAAAGTTCAACTCAAAAGCTGACTTATTGCAGCTTTTTAATTGGTTTTAATATTTCAGATTTTTAAGATGTTTCATACGAACTTAACTTCGAATGCACTAAACTGTCGGATTAACAGAATACGGTTTTTCGTTTTGGTAAATCGCTTGATTTCAAAACGAGCGTTTTACAGCACACCCCTCATTATGTCAGGGTTGTCAGATATGGCGATTTCTAGCCAAACGTGGCGATTTTTAAACTTGTTTGCCGTCAAAATTTTTGATTTGGCGACATGGCGATAAATAAATTTGTTGGCGATTTTTATGGCTATTTTTCAGAAAATTTTAACTTAAAAATTTTTATAATTCAGTAAAATTACTTTGTTGAAGAGTATTTTCGAAAACAAATCCCACTAAAACTTGTCTGGAAGATATTAAAACAAAGTAATTTTGATGCATATTCTTATATTAATTACAGTCATTAATGGATTTTGAGTTTTGTTGAAAAAAATTGGCAAGAAATGGTTTTTAGCGAATTTATTCCTATTTTGGCGATTTTTTTGCAAAATTTTTATGCGACTATTTATTAAAAAACTATATTAAAAAAAATATTATATAAAAATACTACAAAATATATGTTAAGAAAAACTACATAAAACAGCTTTTGGCGACTTTTTAAATCAATTTGGCGAACTAGGTCACAAAAAATCTGACAACTCTGCATTATGTATGTATTAATCAACTTTAAACGACACCATCTCTTCTTTTGTTCGCTTGCTGACAATTTTTCTCTGGTGTTCGACTACTCTCTACAAGAATTGCTTTTGTTGCTCGTCGCTTACCGATTCGTTATACTTTTTTATCACACCAATTCCTCTTTCTGCTGTATCATTTACAACGTTGAGAGTATTCACTTGGGTGCTAACAGTATCACTGAAGTATTCTTTGGCGTCGTGGATCCCAAAGATGTTGAAGAAGGTCTTTGTTTTATTGGTCATGAAATAGCTCAAGATTATTCCTTCAAAGTACGTTTTTACCCACTAAACGTTTCATTTTTATTTCCTTGTTCTCTTTTCAAATTTTTAATCATATTTTCTTTCTCAGATTGAAAATTACGTTCGTCAAAAAAAGATAGACTGACGTTTCTTTCCGATAGATACCAAAGATGCCTTTTAGAAACTGTGAGGGCTCTTTTTTTACTTGTGAATCCGGATAAGTGCTTAGAAGCTGTAGCATATCTAAATCATTCTTTGGAGCCCATCTCCTTACATTTGCCTTATGCCACAAACGAACATATATATATATATATATATATATATATATATATATATATATATATATATATATATATATATATATATATATATATATATATATATATATATATATATATATATATATATATATATATATATATATATATATATATATATATATATATATATATATATATATATATATATATATATATATATATATATATATATATATATATATATATATATATATATATATATATATATATATATATATATATATATATATATATATATATATATATATATATATATATATATATATATATATATATATATATATATATATATATATATATATATATATACATATATATATATATATATATATATATATATATATATATATATATATATATATATATATATATATATAAGGCTAACAAAATATGCAACACTTTTCATTCCTTGTAATTCTTGTTAGTGAATATTAAACTGTTTGCTGAAGAGTACAATCTTAAGCGCATATATTGCTTTTGCCATCCATCTTACGTGATGCATAGCTCCTGGGATCCAGAAACTATAGATGTCTGTGTACCAACTTCCTAGGTACAGGAGAGATAGTTGCAGTACCTCCTTGTAGTCTTTTCTTGGATGATTTCCCTCTCTTAGGGCATCCTGAATGTAGTTTACTAAACGCACACGTTGTTCTTCGAATAAGCTTTCGACGATATTTTCTTCATCTAGCATTTTCGTATAAACGGTCTTGTCTAATGAAGTCCAAAAGCTTTGGAACTTTTGAAATATAGAAATTTTTGGACCCTGCGATGGCATGCTGCACTCATCAAGCACTCCTTTTAATATGAGTTCATGGTTGTGATGACGGCAAGCCAACCACAGCAATTTTCGACCAAACTCCGTTTCAATTCTGGCACATGCTCCTCGTATGTGTGTTGGCAAGCAAAGGCAAAAAAAAACTAACGGTCGTCTTTTTAAAATCAAGCAAAGTACTTTGATATTATAAATTTCTTTATTTGAGATAACAGTGATCATTATGTGAAACTTCTAAATATTATCAACTCTTCTTAAGATTTGATATATATAGCTTTTATATTACAGAGAATCGGGACGTAAGCAAAGTCATATGAAAAACACATCTTTGAAAATCTGAAACCCCCTATTGAACATACATATATATGTATGTATTTTAGTACAATTACAAATTGTACACAGAATAATATTTGCATTAACGTAAGAATATACCAAAATTTGTCTGTATGTATGTATGGTACTTGTATGCACATACTTGTATGCACTGGAGGCACCTACCACTGATATAATCGGTCTTACATTCACCAACTCAACAATTTATATCAACCCATCCATCTATTCATCCATCCATCGTCTACCTACATACAACAAACACACATTTCAGCGATATGTTGCGACTAAATGTAGTTGTTGGCGAGAACGATGTCAACAGGAAGGAATGATTTCTTGTGCCAATATTTTCCCAGAGTACATAATTTCGATTTGTCGAGAGTGTTGTTGTAGACATGCTATGGAGGCCCGAAGCAAGCAGGCAAACATTCCTGTTTTCCATTTTTATTTGTTTTTTATTCATCTTCTTCGTCTTCTTCTGTGAGTAAGTTGGTAGTCGTCATCGGTTTCGTCCTTGACAAAGTGCTCGCTCAGCTTTATACACAGACACACACACACGCGCAAATACATGCATACATAGATGTATTGACAACATCCCATCATAGAAGGAATACGGATGCCTTCTGGAAGGCCTCTGTACTCCTTCTATTAGATAAACAAGGCCTGCTCGCTCCATTCCATACTCATATCTTTTTTACACACTTTGTCATTGCAGGGAAGGAAGGTTTCTCGTTTGCTAGCTCTGGAAGGCCTGACAAAGAACTTCATTTTGACAAAAGGTCATTTTGAAAGGTTTTTAAGGAAGTTCTGTCAAAAAGCAAATGCAGGTAAAATTTTTTTAATCTTGGTATTTTTATCGCGGTTTCTTTATTTTTGATTTATGTGATTTCTTATTTCGAATTGAAAGGAAACATTTATTAAGATAGATTTGGATGTGAATAGTTCGCCGTAGGGATGGGCAAGTGAAAAAAATATATCGATATATATATATATATATATATATATATATATATATATATATATATATATATATATATATATATATATATATATATATATATATATATATATATATATATATATATATATATATATATATATATATATATATATATATATATATATATATATATATATATATATATATATATATATATATATATATATATATATATATATATATATATATATATATATATATATTAGGGAAGTAACGATACGCCGTTTTGCCGATCCGATACCGATACTTAAAAATAAATATCGCCGATACCGATTCCGATACGAATATTAAAATTGAGCTCAAGTTTAGATTAACAAAACTCAAGTGCAACTTTTTTATTATACAAAATTACAGTGTAAGAGATTATTAATATTTAAAATTGATATTAACCCGGTATAAATAATTGGAAGTATTTTTTAAGGAGCTACATTTTCTCTGCTTCCAAAAAATCTATATTAAAAATATGCAGATAACACAGTGCAACAGTCCAAAAAACACACGGACTTGACAGTATAGATTCGATTGTACTACCACGGGGTAGTAAAACCCTATACTTAGCTTGGCAAATTTGGTGACCAATTTTGTTTTATGGACCTCCAAAGTTTTGGAAAATCAGCGGGCCCTCAAAAAAATGTGTCATCAACTTTTGGCGAACAGAAAGTTCAAACTCGGTGATACCGCTTAACTATATATGGCAATAATGTAGCTAAGAGTTCGCTAAACAGATTTTATTACCATTTTATGCCAAAAAATTATTTTTTCGTGCACTTTTTTTTGAAAAATTAAGGAAAAAAAATTTTTTCACTTTTTCCAGAATAACTTACAGGAACTTGTAATTTTTTATTAACAATATTTGGCAAAGTTGTAGCTACGGTAAAGCTGAACAGCTTTTGTGAACATGTGAATACAATCTGAATGTATCTGGGCACCCAAACAGCCCAGAAAAACTAATTTCTACCTTAAAAATTTTCGTTTTTTACGAGTTAGGCTATATTTTTATTGCATTTTTTGCTTTCTTTGTTATTGTTCCACTTCTTATGTTGCTGATTTTAGTATTTACTATTTTTTATTGTTTGTTGTTGTTTTGCCAAATAATGGTAATGAAAAATTTGGAGTCCTTACAAGTTATACTGAAAAAAGTGAATAAAATAATTAAAAAATAATTTTTTTTTCAAAAAAAGTACAGGAACATATTATTAGTGAATCACAACCGAGAAGTATGCACTTGAATATACTATTTTCAAAACAAAATTTTTTTCAGCATAAAAAATAGTGATAAACTACAATTTTTAAGGTAAAAAGTGGTCTGTGTGTGCTATTAGATTGCCTAGATACGTGCAGATTGTATTGATATGTTCACAAAAGTTGTTCAGTTCTACCGTAACTATAAGTTTGCCAAATACTGTTAGTTAAAAACTACAAGTCCCTGTAAGTTATTCTGAAAAAAGTGAAAAAACTATTTTTTCCTTAATTTTGTCAACAAAAAGTTCACGAAAAAATTTTTTGGCATGAAATGTTAAAAAAAATCTGTTAAACAGACTCTTAGCTATATTATTGCCATATATAGTTAAGCGGTATTATAAAGTTTGAATTAGCTGTTGGCCAAATACTGATGACACCGTTTTTTGAGGCCCCACTGATTTTCAGAAACTTTGGAGGTCCATAAAAAAAATTTGTCACCCAATTCGCCAAACTGAGTAAAGGGTTTTACTACCCCATTGTAGGACAATCGAACCTGTACTGTCCAGTTCTTGTGTTTTTCCAAAAGTCTTTATTTGTCGCATAGTGTAATTAGTAGAAAAGCAAGAACATAAAAAATTCTCGCCATACTCGCATTAAAAAAATTGTGAAAATGGGTAATTTTTTATCCTTGTTACTTGAGGAAAAATCATTATAGAACACCGAAAAAGAAATTTGTCCGAGCATCGCTTCCAATTCGGTGATTGGTAATCGAAAAACAGAACTTCTTGCAATAGCAAGGATATGTAAAACTAATTAGAAATAATCCAAATTTGCAATACTTCCGAATCACGAATTCTACATTTTCATGACTTCTTTGGAGTGTCTTTTTTTGCTGGAATAAGATTTAAAAAACAACGAATTGAATTTGAATTCATGGTAAAATTTACAAAAAATAAATAATATTTTTACAAAATAATAGTATAAAAGATTATTAATTTTTAAAATTGATATTAATAAGATTTAAAAAATAACGAAATGAGTTTAGTTCATGGTAAAATTAACAAAAAATAAATAATTTGCCAGAAAAAAACTCTGCAAAATTTTTTTAAGTATCGTCGTATCGATAGTAAAATATCGCCGATACCGATGTATCGGAAAATCTGAAATATCGCCGATATATCGGTATCGGTATTCGTTACTTCCCTAATATATAAATATATATATATATATATATATATATATATATATATATATATATATATATATATATATATATATATATATATATATATATATATATATATATATATATATATATATATATATATATATATATATATATATATATATATATATATATATATATATATATATATATATATATATATATATATATATATATATATATATATATATATATATATATATATATATATATATATATATATATATTAGGGAAGTAACGATACGCCGTTTTGCCGATCCGATACCGATACTTAAAAATAAATATCGCCGATACCGATTCCGATACGAATATTAAAATTGAGCTCAAGTTTAGATTAACAAAACTCAAGTGCAACTTTTTTATTATACAAAATTACAGTGTAAGAGATTATTAATATTTAAAATTGATATTAACCCGGTATAAATAATTGGAAGTATTTTTTAAGGAGCTACATTTTCTCTGCTTCCAAAAAATCTATATTAAAAATATGCAGATAACACAGTGCAACAGTCCAAAAAACACACGGACTTGACAGTATAGATTCGATTGTACTACCACGGGGTAGTAAAACCCTATACTTAGCTTGGCAAATTTGGTGACCAATTTTGTTTTATGGACCTCCAAAGTTTTGGAAAATCAGCGGGCCCTCAAAAAAATGTGTCATCAACTTTTGGCGAACAGAAAGTTCAAACTCGATGATACCGCTTAACTATATATGGCAATAATGTAGCTAAGAGTTCGCTAAACAGATTTTATTACCATTTTATGCCAAAAAATTATTTTTTCGTGCACTTTTTTTTGAAAAATTAAGGAAAAAAAATTTTTTCACTTTTTCCAGAATAACTTACAGGAACTTGTAATTTTTTATTAACAATATTTGTATCTGGGCACCCAAACAGCCCAGAAAAACTAATTTCTACCTTAAAAATTTTCGTTTTTTACGAGTTAGGCTATATTTTTATTGCATTTTTTGCTTTCTTTGTTATTGTTCCACTTCTTATGTTGCTGATTTTAGTATTTACTATTTTTTATTGTTTGTTGTTGTTTTGCCAAATAATGGTAATGAAAAATTTGGAGTCCTTACAAGTTATACTGAAAAAAGTGAATAAAATAATTAAAAAATAATTTTTTTTTCAAAAAAAGTACAGGAACATATTATTAGTGAATCACAACCGAGAAGTATGCACTTGAATATACTATTTTCAAAACAAAATTTTTTTCAGCATAAAAAATAGTGATAAACTACAATTTTTAAGGTAAAAAGTGGTCTGTGTGTGCTATTAGATTGCCTAGATACGTGCAGATTGTATTGATATGTTCACAAAAGTTGTTCAGTTCTACCGTAACTATAAGTTTGCCAAATACTGTTAGTTAAAAATTACAAGTCCCTGTAAGTTATTCTGAAAAAAGTGAAAAAACTATTTTTTCCTTAATTTTGTCAACAAAAAGTTCACGAAAAAATTTTTTGGCATGAAATGTTAAAAAAAATCTGTTAAACAGACTCTTAGCTATATTATTGCCATATATAGTTAAGCGGTATTATAAAGTTTGAATTAGCTGTTGGCCAAATACTGATGACACCGTTTTTTGAGGCCCCACTGATTTTCAGAAACTTTGGAGGTCCATAAAAAAAATTTGTCACCCAATTCGCCAAACTGAGTAAAGGGTTTTACTACCCCATTGTAGGACAATCGAACCTGTACTGTCCAGTTCTTGTGTTTTTCCAAAAGTCTTTATTTGTCGCATAGTGTAATTAGTAGAAAAGCAAGAACATAAAAAATTCTCGCCATACTCGCATTAAAAAAATTGTGAAAATGGGTAATTTTTTATCCTTGTTACTTGAGGAAAAATCATTATAGAACACCGAAAAAGAAATTTGTCCGAGCATCGCTTCCAATTCGGTGATTGGTAATCGAAAAACAGAACTTCTTGCAATAGCAAGGATATGTAAAACTAATTAGAAATAATCCAAATTTGCAATACTTCCGAATCACGAATTCTACATTTTCATGACTTCTTTGGAGTGTCTTTTTTTGCTGGAATAAGATTTAAAAAACAACGAATTGAATTTGAATTCATGGTAAAATTTACAAAAAATAAATAATATTTTTACAAAATAATAGTATAAAAGATTATTAATTTTTAAAATTGATATTAATAAGATTTAAAAAATAACGAAATGAGTTTAGTTCATGGTAAAATTAACAAAAAATAAATAATTTGCCAGAAAAAAACTCTGCAAAATTTTTTTAAGTATCGTCGTATCGATAGTAAAATATCGCCGATACCGATGTATCGGAAAATCTGAAATATCGCCGATATATCGGTATCGGTATTCGTTACTTCCCTAATATATAAATATATATATATATATATATATATATATATATATATATATATATATATATATATATATATATATATATATATATATATATATATATATATATATATATATATATATATCGATATATTTTTTCCACTTGCCCATCCCTACGGCGAACTATTCACATCCAAATCTATCTTAATAAATGTTTCCTTTCAATTCGAAATAAGAAATCACATAAATCAAAAATAAAGAAACCGCGATAAAAATACCAAGATTTAAAAAATTTTACCTGCATTTGCTTTTTGACAGAACTTCCTTAAAAACCTTTTAAACTGACCTTTTGTCAAAATGAAGTTGTATATATATATATATATATATATATATATATAAATATATATATATATATATATAATGGGTGATTTTATAAGAACTATCGGAAAGTAAAAAAGAAAAAAACACATAAAATTCAGAAAAATGCATGAAATATTTATTTGGATCGATAGTTGGGTCGATATAATTTAATGTTTGAAGATTATTTCATGCAAATGTTGGCCGCGGCTGCGCCTCAAATGGTCCATCCGCTTAGTCCAATTTTGGCATACTCTTTCCAACATTTCGGCCGGTATCTCACGAATAATGTTGGCAATGTTGGCTTCCAGTGCGTCAATCGAAGCGGGCTTGTCGCTATGGACATTAGCCTTAACATAGCCCCACAAAAAATAGTCTAGAGGCGTTAAATCGCACGATCTGGGCGGCCAATTGACTGGTCCCAAGCGTGAAATAAACTGTTCACCGAACTCGCCTCTCAATTGGTCCATTGTTTCGCGTGCTGTGTGGCATGTGGCACCGTCTTGTTGAAACCACATGTCATGCAAGTCAAGCTCTTCCATTTTGGGCAGAAAAAAGTTTGTTATCATCGCACGGTAGCGCTCACCATTCACAGTAACGTTGTGATTCGCATCATCTTTGAAGAAATACGGCCCAATGATGCCGCCAGCCCATAATCCGCACCAAACGGTTGTTTTTTGTGGATGCATTGGTAGCTCTTGCAATGCTTCTGGCTGCTCTTCACTCCAAATACGGCAGTTTTGCTTGTTCACGTATCCATTCAACCAGAAATGAGCCTCGTCGCTGAACACAATTCTTCGATAAAAAAGTGGATCTTCATCTAACTTAACAGAGCACGCATTTTGGTAATAAAATTCAATAATTTGCAAGCGTTGTTCGTTTGTAAGACGATTCATGATTAAATTATAGACCAAACTGAAGATGTTTGACAGTGACACAAGATACAAAACGTGCGTGAGCTGTCAAAACTAGTGTTGCCAAAAAGATAATAGCAAAAAAATCACTCGTTATATATATATATATATATATATATATATATATATATATATATATATATATATATATATATATATATATATATATATATATATATATATATATATATATATATATATATATATATATATATATATATATATATATATATATATATATATATATATATATATATATATATATATATATATATATATATATATATATATATATATACATATATATATATATATATATATATATATATATATATATATATATATATATATATATATATTTATATTTTTTTTTTAAGTATCGATCGGCATCGATATATATCAAATATAAAATATCGATATATCGAAATATCGATATTTTTTCACAATTATAATGCATACGTAGTCCCCAATTTTTTTTATTTAAAACAAAACAAAAAAAGTACCTTTCTTATAAATAATTAATCTGGAAAGAATTAATTTCCAAGATCCTTACTGTTCCACTAATATTTCATGAAACATACATCAACAAAATTACACTCAAAGAATGATAATTTTTCGAATACACAAAATATTATAAATAAAACAAAAGATTTTCTTAGTAATATTTTATTTGATGAAGACTGTGCCGAAATGTTTTTAAAAATTGCACGAAAAACAAAACTAAAGTCAAAAAATATTGAATTTGATACTGTCGATATATTTGGAAAAAATATCGATATATCGAAATTAAAAATATCGACGATATATCAATATATTTTTAAGAATATATCGATAGTTCGCCGGTGTTAGTATAAGTTAATCAGGTCGATCATAAATGGCAATAATACCAGCATATATGATGTCTCTTGTACGTAAATTTCAGCTTTATATACAAATTACTTGCGAAAAAAGAATATAAGAATGTTTGTTATTTATAAAGTACATGCTTAATGAACAAAACCAGCGTTGTCAACTCGATGCACTGTTTTTAATCTAACTTTTAGTGCTTTTTTTTATGGTGACACTAGACCCAAAATTCCAAAATAAATTTGTTTATCTAAAAAATATTTGTTAAGGGTAAAATTTTTTGATAATGTAACTATTTCCTGAACATACATTTTGGCAGTCTTGCAGAAGAATAAGAATAGCAAATTTATATGAAGTACATTCGAGCAGTCAGCTGTAGTTTATCTTTTGTGTTTTAAATGCGTCAAAGTCCATATAGAAAAGTGTTTTTGTACGTACATATATCGTTTGCTTAACACTTAAGAGTAATTTAAAAAACAAAAATTTATATATTTACCCACTTCGATTTCAACGAAATTCTACATATATTCTAGGTGGCATGCAATAATGTTCGTGAAAATAACGTACACTGGATAACTTGAGAACTATGCACAATAGATAGACCCTTGTCATCTCAATGCATTCTGTTAAAAATATAAAGAAAGCTAAAGTACAATATTTCAGGCAATTTAGATGCACTTGTAGCAGGAAGCTATGCCCTTTTTAAACAAAACTTGTTAAGAGGAGACTAGAACCTTTCGAATGACACCAAAATTATCTGATGACGCGCTCTAAAAAACGGAAAAATCGTATAGCAGAAACGTAATCTACGAACAATGCTAAAAATTTTCGCCAAGAAACCATAGGTCGGAAATGAGTTCCTATCCCGCGCAAATCAATTATGTAGCTTTATATACAGGTGAAAACAAATAAACCCAAGTCTATTTTTCCCTTTCGATTTTTATAAAATTTGGTCCGAATGATACCTCTGGTGTGACTACCCAGCAAAAAATAAGTGGAGTACTTCTTCATGAACCTGGGATCTCTCACATTTTCCTGGGAAAGTATCCCGGAAAATTTTTGCGGGAATTCCCGGGATTTTTTACTTTGTAAGGTAAAACTTAAAAAAAGTAAAGAAAGTATCAAAATTATATGCTTTACTTTTTGAATATTTGTGTTTTATGCCCAAAAATATGAAAATAATATAAAAATATACATATCTTCACCTAAAATGCAAAATAACGTATCAGCACTTTTCATAAGTTTACAGGAAAAGCAAAAACAATTTTAAAATGGAAAATATTTGAGGTATAAAAGCAATTTTTATATATGAGCTAAAAATGCGACAAACAATATACTCTAAAAATATATACAGTGAAACTTCGATATGACGAATTCCAAGGGGATCCGAAAATACTTCATTATAGCTATTGCTTCGCTATAAATATAATCAGCAAAGCCTTGATATATCGAACTTTTAAGAAATACGAAAAAAATTCGCTATAACTATAGTTTTCTTTATTCGAATTCTATTTAACATGAGATTGCTAATAAAAGCTTATATTTCATCAGGTAAATGAAAAATAAAACACTTTTTGTTATTCAGATAATTTTATTAGGTTTTAATAAAATATTTCGTTATTTTTGTTTGTTTTCGCAAGTTCCAAATACAGTTATCAATCATTTTTTCGACAAAAGCTAAGCAATCGAACGTATTTTGCGCTTCAAGAAATGTTTGCAGTTTTCCTACAATTATTTTAGCTTCGCTAGCGGTAACAGCATTTTCGATTTCTTCAGTTTCTTCCTCCTGTGCATCATCATCTTGTGGATTCTTTACACTAGTAATAATTTCATCATTGTTAAGGGACCCAGTAGAAGCAACGTTATCGTCGAAGTTAACAAAATCATCAAACTGTTCTATAATATTTGCATGATTTTTTAGAATAAGCCATTCCTCGCTGTCCTAGAGGCAAACATTATCTGTAACCAAAATATTTGGTTGCACCACAAACCCACAAATCGCAAAACAGTTTAAAATTGTTGATTTTTGAACACTTTCCCACGCATTGTGGGCCATCCTTATTCCTTGTAGAACGTTTATAGAGCTCTTGTGCCCCTCATCCAGATCGTTGATTAAAGTTTTGACTACTTCTTTACGGTAAAAGTGTTTGAAATTTTTGATTATTCCCATATTTAGAGTTGTAGTTTCGATGTTGGGTTTGGGGGCAAAAATTGTAATTTGATAAATTTAAGTGATGGAACATTTTTATGTGCCGTGCAGTTATCGACAAACAATAAAACTGTACGATTGGCTTTAGTCATATCGTTGTCAAATTGTTGTAGGTAGTCCAACCATATATCGCCAGTCATCAAAGCTTTTTTTGTTCGCGGTGTAGTCTACAGGTAAACTTTTTATGTTTTTAAAACACCTTGGATTAGTCGACTTTCCGATAATGAGCAATTTCCTCTTCTCAGAGCCTGTACTGTTAACAGTAAATAAAATAGATAATCTTTCTTTACTATGTTTTCCACCGAAACATTTCTCTGACTTAATCGCTATTGTTCGGTCTGGAGCGCACTTAAAAAATAATCCGGTTTCGTCAGCATTAAAAATATTATGCGGCTGATATTCTGCCAACAAACTTGGTAACAATATCTTCCAATCAAAGCAAACTAGATCACAAACTTTTATTTTGAACTGGGCATAACTCCTACAATTCTGCACGGATATAAACGATATGTATAATAATTTTAAAGTGATCTAAAATACCTTTCTACTTGTATATAAGCTTTTTAAATCCATTAGCCCATTGTGAACCAAATGCAATTTAAAAAAAAATAGCCCGACTTTTAACATAAAAACACCGTTATCTCAAAAAGTGATTAGTATAACGGTACTTAGCCATGTATAACATTTTATTTTTTTTGTTTTGAGGTTTTTTTTTTTTGCTTTTTGACAATATTCTTAGTTATGGCGATTTTCCCGGTTTTGAGGATTTTTTCGGTTTTTGGTGATTTTTTCGTGTTGGCGCTTTTTTTTATTTTGCGCTTGTTTTTTGTTTAGGTGTTTTTTCCATTTTTGGCGATTTTTTTCGTTTTTGATGATATTTTTAGTTTTAGCGACTGTTTTAGGTTTCAATGATTTTTTCCGTTTTGACGACTTTTTCGGGTTTTGGCGTTTTTTTATTTTTTTGGCGATCTTTTTAGTTTTGGTGATTTTTTGCGTTTTAGCGATTTATTATCAAATTTATTATCAAATCTGTATTAAGAAAAACTACATTGAAATCTAAGTTGCCTTGAACAAAATTTTGAACTTTTTTTGTAAATAAATTCTAAAGTTTTTTTATTTACACAGAAAAAAATATGACTTAAATGCAAGGAATTTGTTCATATATGCTATGAATCGAACATGATAATTTTTTTCATAACTATTTTCATTCCAGCTAGGAACTTTTAGATACATTAATTCACATTTGTTTTAAAACATATTTTAAAAAATTCAGTATTGAGCTTGTTTAGCCTGTTGTACTAGGCACAACTCTCTCCTTACTGCCAAACAGACTATTTTAAATAAACTGTATTTTTACCTTATGTAAACAAAATAGCCTTTCAGAATTTGTTTACAAAAAAAGTTAAAAAATTGTTTCATGCGAACGAAATAATTCCTGTTTTTTATTTATAAATTAATAAAATATATTAACAATAGATTATGAACTTTTTCCATACTATTTACGTTCAAACTGTTTTCTGTGTACGTATATAAAGTAAAAATATAGTTCATTTACAATAGTCTGTTTGGCAGAAAGGAAAGAGTTGTGCCTAGTACAATAGGCTACACAAGTTCGATGAATTTTTAAAAATATTTTTTAAAAGAAATACCTACGATTTAATTTATGTAAAAGTTCGTAGCTGGAATGAAAATAGTTTTGAAAAAATTATATTTAAAAAAAAATTCCTTGAATATAAGTAATATTTTTTTCTGTGCAGCTGGAATGAAAATAGTTTGGAAAAAAATTATCATGTTCGATTCATAGTTTTTGTAAAAATATTCCTTGAATATAAGTAATCACCCCTATTCTGCGTTACGATTCGAATCGAAATTTTCTCCGTTTGGCAACTTTGGTATTCTGCGTTCCGTTCCCTCGTGTAATTTCGATTTCTTTTTCGATTGTATGTATTCTGCATTACGATCGTAACTACGTTTTCCAAGTTGTTTGTTCACTGACGGGATTTGTGTTTGTGTGGTTAAAAGGTGTCCAATTATATAAAATGTAAATATAAAATGCTATAAAATTATCTTGTAGTACATTTTTCATTTATTTTTTCAAATTTAAAGGTTTATTTAATTTATTGCAGGTCGAAAATCACAACACCTGCGCAATATGAAAAGCTGGCGAATTTAATGGCAGCGAGGGATGATATTGCGTGTGGATAACATAAGCGTCCCAAGGAAGAAGTGAAGTGTATTTAATAAATGTTCTCACAGTACATATTGAAGTTTTATTGCGGCAGGACTCCTCACAATGGAATAGTTTGGCCACAAATACTGCTTACTTATATTCTGGCTTTTTTTTTCTTTCTGCACTTAACTGATGTGTTTATTTAATTACAGTTATCACAATATTTAGTTTTTATATATTTATCACTGTTTTTTCACTAAATTTAACTTTTTGCAAATTAGCAATTACAATGTTTACAAAACTACTTATTTTTTCTGTTTCTATTTCATACGTTTCATAGCAATGCAGCTGCTTTAAACTTAATCTTCTCTTCTTCTTTTTCTTTCGAATAGGTTTTTCTTTGGAATACCATTTTTCGATTCGACCGTAACTGAAAGCGGGAACGTAGTCGAAACGCAGAATAGGTGTGAATATTTTTTCTGTGTAATTAGATCAAAGGCTGGCTGTGTGGAAAACTTTCCTCAGCGAAGCCGCTTTTCGATATACTGAGAAGAGATAATGCTTAACTCCGACCAAAGGCCGGTTATGCAAAAATATTTAATCAGCTAAGCCGCTTTTCGATATGCCGGGAGGATAAAGCCCTTGAGCGAAGCCGCTTTTCGATATACCGCGAGGAAAAAACCCTTAAGCCCGACAGAAGGCCGGCTATGCAGACAACTTTACTCAGCAAAGCCGCTTTTCGACATAACAAGAGGAAAAACCCCTTAAGCCCACCGAAGTTCGGATATGCAGAAAACTTTACTCAGCAAAGCCGCTTTTCGATGTACCGAGAGGAAAAACCGTTAAGCCTGGCCAAAGGCCGGCTATGCAGAAAACTTTACTAGGCGAATCCGCTTTGCCATATACCAAGAGGATAAAGTCCTTCCTGAAGAATGCCCGAAGGCAGATTATATTGGCAAGAGCTAATTTTTATGCGCACACTAAATAGAAATTAAAAAATATATGTATAAAAATTTAATTGAGAAATAAGGCCATATGGCCTTATTGCACATGGCTTTATTGCACTGCACCGTTTTTAGGCTATTACACAAGCTGTTCGATTTCTGCACAAAATGCAACCCGGATATAATATGTTCTTATTGCCTTCTTAAAACTATCCATAAGCTTTAGATCAGGGTAGCATTTTCGACAGAAGTCGAACAGCTTGTGCGATAGTGTAAAACAGGCATTATTAATACATAGTAGTAGCACGACGCAACACTTAACGTAATATAAAACGCAAATGACCTATTACCATTTTTAAAAAATTTTCAGGAGTGTTAAACGCTTATTAAAAAGCAAAGTATGTATTGTGATTGCAAAAGTTTTTTATCTTTTGAAATATTTTTAAAATGACGTTATGTAGATACGTAACAGTATTTTATTAAAGTGTTATTTTTTGTTACAAGTCCAACAAGAAATTTTATTCCATTGCATGTGGATTTTTTTGCCAAAATTATGCTAACGTTGATCTCTTTAGTTGAATTTGCTGCGATTATAATAATCTCTATAGTTAATTGATTTTTCTGTTAGTGTTAATAGTATTAATCGTAATATTATATTGTTTTTAAATTATTAATTATTATTATATTATACCTATCTATACAAGAGCTATGTATGTAAGTTTTTATTCAATAGACTAGAGCAAAATATGTCGAAACGTTTCCATTATGTTGTAAGTGTTTTTAAGTAAGAATTTTCGTAATAAGTATCATGAAATAATATACAGAGATGGTCGTTGTATGTATTTCTTTCACCTTTAAGTAAGAATTTTCGTAATAAGTATTATGAAATAATATACAGAGATGGTCGTTGTATGTATTTCTTTCCAATGCCAGTTATTTCTTTTCATACATAAGTACTTAAAATAAATTTTATCTCATAAAAAATTGGTGGGATATGGCTCAGGTGTTGAGAGTATGGGTACATTCGTAAATTCATTAATTGTGCAATAATCAAACTTCTGCGCTCGAAAACCAACACTTGGCAAGACTTTTCTTCGTGGAAACTTTCTTTGCGCAAACATTTGACACGACTACCGCATATTGCTGCATCTACGGCAGCATTTTTATTACTATTGCAATAGTTTGCAGACCGGTTGCACAAATTTACTGCATTTACGAATTCACCTTATGCTTTACGTTCTTGAATCCTGGGCTCGTATCCCAGCCATGTTTTTTAATTTATATGCCAAGCTCATGCAAAGTAAATATTTTTTCACATGTTCTACTAAGCCTTTCTTATGGAACTTTGAATACACAGTTAGTTATCGCTACAATACGACATTATTGGTAGAAAAGTGGGCAGTGACACGCCTGTGAAAAGCAAATAATCATTTTAACTACTTCTACTTCATCGATTCTTACGAAACTTCGCACACACAATTAGTACTCGTAAAACTATAACATGAGGATCAAATATATTGGCAGTGCCATGCCTATTTTATAGTCGCGTCTTAGCAAGAATTATTAAAATTTCAAATAATTTTTTAATTGATATAATATTTTTTTGTGTTTGCTTTTTCTGTGTAGCGGCCGCTCCGAGTTTTTAAAATGTATATAACAGGGACCGGGTACTTTTATATGGCGCCGTCATTGACATACTTAAGATACTATTCGGTAGGACCCCGGCTTAAGTATAACGTGGGTTTTTAGTGACAGCAGAGTATGCGACATTGTTTTACGAAAATTAATTTATATTTTCTGATTTTAATTAGTTTTGTTTAATTAATATGTAATGTATATTTTCCATTGATTAAATAAAATTAATACTATTGAGATAATAGGAGATAATACATAATTTTTAAATTGAATCTACGCTTGTCGTAATTGAATTTCTGTTTACTCCTTACTGTGTAACCAATTGAAGTTTGGCGTGTAAGGTATCTGGTAACTTGCCCGACTGTTTTTCTCTTTTTTTAGTTATTTATTGCATATGTATGTACGAAGACAGGGATCGCTTTGCAAATCAAGTAAAATGTTTGCAAATAGAATTTGTCTATGCTTGCTTAAGTGTTTGTTTATCATAATTACCCTGCAGACAAAATGACTAGTATGTGGTTAGAAATATACTAGTTGCTTTTTTATTCCGACTAGTTGCCTAACTGTTCTTTTTCCATATGTCGAACTATCGATTTTAACATAGTTATATGCTAGTAGAATTACTAGTTATTATAGACTAGTGGGCTTACTAGTTTCTTTTTTTATAGTTTTATATATATTAAAAAACATTTGGCTCAACCGGGGTATGAACACACAGTCCTCATATTGCAGGTATATATTTATATATTTAGAGCTAAGATTTTGTTTTATGTATTTACACTTGAAAATATGTCAATTTTTAAAAAATAATTTAAATTACTAGCATCATTACAACTAGTTGTATGACTGTTCCAAATCGTTGCTGTTTGACTAGTATCGTTGCTAGCCTCATTACCACTAGTAAGATGACAGTCCTTTGTTGACTAACAACGTTACAGCTAGGAATATGACTGTCGCAAAACGTAAGTAGTTGTACATTTAGCTTCAGGTTATGTGCATACGTATTTACATATACATATGTATGTATACTGCCATATACAAGTAGAGATGGGCGCGTTTCGTGTTTTTTTCGTGTCACGAACACGCACGACTTAACACGAAGTGTTCGTGACAGAAAATCTGATTTCGTGGGTGTTCGGGTCGTGTCGTGTTGAGAAAACTTGACACGAAAAAACACGAAAAGATTTTAAGATTAAAATATGTATGAACGTAGAAGCTTGCCGCACGAGACTATTGAGCGCAAATCTTGATAAGTTACTGTTTTTCAACAGAAATATGTAAATAAATATACAACTACAACATGAAACGTTAAAATAGAAGAAAAATATGTCTTTGAATATAAAAAAAATTTTATTTTTGTTTTTGGATTTGATTTAGTGCGTGTTGTGTCGTATTCGTGTTTTGAAATTTTGGGCGTGCGTGTTTCGTACGTGTTGGACATCGGGTATTCGTGTTCGGGTCGTGTAGTGTTGGAAATTTTTGACACGCGCACATATCTATATACAAGTACATTAGGGACATAACTTCTTTTGACCACAATTTTCTTCGTCGCACACGATATGGGTACGGTGACCATTAATTCGGTGGAAAAATAGTGTACATATTTTATGGATTAAACACTCTTATTTTTAGGTAATTATCGTAATTCCGTGGAAAAATAGTGTACACATTTTATGGATTAAACACTCTTATTTTTAGGCAATTATCGTAAAAAAATCCCGGGCCGAAAAATTTGTTTATTGTACCTATATGAAAAAAAGTTTTTTTTTTATTTATCTATTCTATTCTATATAATAGTAATAAACAGGGCTCGGACTTTCATGCAATTAAAAATTGATCTTAAGCGCTTAACAAGTGCACCTAAAAATGAAAAATATGCGCAAAAATATGCATTTACCTACGAACAAAGTACCAAAACTAAAATAATATAAAATTATTTCTCTTAATTTTTTATTATTATTAGAGAAAAAACATAAAACAACCATAATTGGGTCTATTAGTTAATGCTACCGAACTTTAGGTGAGTTGCCAGTCGGAAATTGAAAATTAATGGTTGCCGGAAAGGCTCTAAATAGCAACTGAAATTGACAGCTCTCAGTTGCCAGTCACCATCAGTACTATAATTTTCAGCATCTGACAACCCAACTGAGGCTCGACTACCATGCATAGTCGGCCTATTAATATTTTTTTTCAAATTGAGAAATATGCATTTAAAAAATGTTTATAACTCCCAAAATATGTATTTATTACCAAAATATGCAAAAATATGCACTTACCACTAAAATATGCAAACATATGCAACTACAAATGGATGACAGCATACTTCAAATTTGATGATTCGCATAGATAATTAGTCAATACGTCTTTATCTAACAACACAAAATACATGCATTTGCATGGATTGCCGACCCCTGGTAATAAATAACTACATACATACATACATAACTAATTTTAATTTTTTATACTTAATAAAAATACTAAAATTCAAAACTTCATCGCGTTCAGTGTTCCCAGTTTCGGCGATTTGTCCCCAAATAGGGGATTTATTTTTGTGATTAGGGAAAAGATTTCGTGAAAATCCCCAGGGGATTGTTCGAGGAAAAGGACTTTTTTCGCTGAGGATTTTTGGGGACTTGAAATATATTTTTTTCTGCACCAAAATTATTTCAAGATTCCAGTGACCCAACATATATGGTCTGGTGTGTGGATTACAAGACCTCGTTAAAATCATAGAAAAAACCTTAATAGGCTGTCGAGCACAAAAACATGTTCAAATCATTTTATACAAAGAACACTTTAAAAATAGTTCAGTTTTCTTCCCAAACAATAAAACTTTTTAATACAAACAACTTGTACAACAAAATTGCATTTATTCTTGTGAGAAAAATCCATGTCTGAATAGGGCATACATAAACCTATTCAGACATGGATTTTTAACCCTCTGCGACTGTGTGACTTCATTATCACAATTCCACTGACGTGGTAGTACACTAGACACTATTTCGACTGCTTATATTTTCCAAGTTCCGTTTGTAAACCCAGTGAAAATATTTTTAATTTTAGTTTAATGTAGCAGTTTGCTATTTATTGTAATTTTTTGTTGAAAACAAAACGACAAATCGTATTAAAAACAAAATTATTGGCATGGCATATATTAGCCTTAAAAAACTTACATCCATACAAAAACAAAAAAAAAAACTTCATATATTATTTTTTTGGTAAAAAGTTTAACATTAATTTTAACTTATACCTAAGCTAATCAATATAGAGAAAAAAGAGATAATATCAATGGTTTGATAAAAAGTTATGACGTATTTTGTCAGGTCTAACTCAATACTGACGTAGTAGACTTGTAGACACTTGTATGCTCACATCAACGCGTGCGCTCGTTGCAATTGCTTTCTTCGCTCTAACGTGCACATGAGTACGTAATAAGAAGGTACTGAAAACACCAGAATCGATATTTGTATAAATGGCGTAAAACAGTGTTTTCTGTTTACTGGTGTCTGCTAGACTACGACGTCAGTCGCAGGGGGTTAATTGAGACAGTTTAATTTTAATTGAGCAATTAGATGTAATGTTCACACACATTAAATTAAGCTTACTCAATTAGCATTTGATTTGCCAACGGTGTAATAAGTATACAGGTGGCCGCATAATGGCAAGGAATACAACAATAAAACAAAAACTAGTTAATGGTTGCCAAAAAAAATAATCGTATTTGACGTAGCATCTGTATACTTATTACACCACGGGCTTGCCATATATAAAATTTTTGCTTCTCACTGAACATACTTCGCAGTAAACATACTTGTCACAAAGGGTTGTATTTTGAACTTTACTCAATTTATGAATTAATTAAGTACTAATATCGCAATTTATTAATTGAAGCCTTCTATGGTTAATTAAACTCAATTAAGGCCTTAATTTCGTAAATTTCTTAAATTGCGCAATTAAGGCGTATGTCCGAACAGGCTATTACTCTTTATATACATGCATATTTATGTATGTACCTATAGATGCTTACCACCATATTCACAAAAAAATTAAATGTATTTGAAACCTATTTTTATGAAAAATTTGATATAACATGTATTTCAAACTCAATTTAAATTTTATGAATATGGGGGTTAGAGCTCAAACTAGGTAAAAATAAAATTAATTTTAAAAATATTCAATATTAAACTTAATAAATAAATGTTCGCATTTTTCCTTTGAAATAATATGATTTCAAATTTATAATCGCACTATTTCCCAAAATTAATTAGCAATTTCAAAAATCACTAATGTAAAACATGGAAGCACCCGGCCAAAAACACTTGTTTGACATCACACTATATTAAATGTATAGTTGTTGTTGTTATTACATTTATTTTTCTACATGCCATCTTACATTTGCAATTAGAGGAGGAAACAAGAAATAAATTTAAAAATTCAAAAAACCCGACTACGTAAAAAAATAATATCACAACTTTAAACCGTCACAGATCCTAAATGGTCATTCGAAATTGAAAATCATAAGAGAAACCTCAAGATGATTTTTAAATACATGTCGATTGATAACCATTTTGATATAGTTCGCCGACTTTTTATTTTTTCGTATAAACAAAATGGCGTCTGTTGGCCGCCATATTGAATTTTGACTACTGTCATATCGTTAGTGACACCTCCGAATTAAGACGAATCGTTTGACGTAAGAATCGTGAAAAGCGGTCTACGCGTTCGGTTTATATAGTGCCGCAAAGGAACACACATACATACATACATACATACATACATACATACATACATACATACATACATACATACATACATACATACATACATACATACATACATACATACATACATACATACATACATACATACATACATACATACATACATACATACATACATACATACATACATACATACATACATACATACATACATACATACATACATACATACATACATACATACATACATACATACATACATACATACATACATACATACATACATACATACATACATACATACATACATACATACATACATACATACATACATACATACATACATACATACATACATACATACATACATACATACATACATACATACATACATACATACATACATACATACATACATACATACATACATACATACATACATACATACATACATACATACATACATACATACATACATACATACATACATACATACATACATACATACATACATACATACATACATACATACATACATACATACATACATACATACATACATACATACATACATACATACATACATACATACATACATACATACATACATACATACATACATACATACATACATACATACATACATACATACATACATACATACATACATACATACATACATACATACATACATACATACATACATACATACATACATACATACATACATACATACATACATACATACATACATACATACATACATACATACATACATACATACATACATACATACATACATACATACATACATACATACATACATACATACATACATACATACATACATACATACATACATACATACATACATACATACATACATACATACATACATACATACATACATACATACATACATACATACATACATACATACATACATACATACATACATACATACATACATACATACATACATACATACATACATACATACATACATACATACATACATACATACATACATACATACATACATACATACATACATACATACATACATACATACATACATACATACATACATACATACATACATACATACATACATACATACATACATACATACATACATACATACATACATACATACATACATACATACATACATACATACATACATACATACATACATACATACATACATACATACATACATACATACATACATACATACATACATACATACATACATACATACATACATACATACATACATACATACATACATACATACATACATACATACATACATACATACATACATACATACATACATACATACATACATACATACATACATACATACATACATACATACATACATACATACATACATACATACATACATACATACATACATACATACATACATACATACATACATACATACATACATACATACATACATACATACATACATACATACATACATACATACATACATACATACATACATACATACATACATACATACATACATACATACATACATACATACATACATACATACATACATACATACATACATACATACATACATACATACATACATACATACATACATACATACATACATACATACATACATACATACATACATACATACATACATACATACATACATACATACATACATACATACATACATACATACATACATACATACATACATACATACATACATACATACATACATACATACATACATACATACATACATACATACATACATACATACATACATACATACATACATACATACATACATACATACATACATACATACATACATACATACATACATACATACATACATACATACATACATACATACATACATACATACATACATACATACATACATACATACATACATACATACATACATACATACATACATACATACATACATACATACATACATACATACATACATACATACATACATACATACATACATACATACATACATACATACATACATACATACATACATACATACATACATACATACATACATACATACATACATACATACATACATACATACATACATACATACATACATACATACATACATACATACATACATACATACATACATACATACATACATACATACATACATACATACATACATACATACATACATACATACATACATACATACATACATACATACATACATACATACATACATACATACATACATACATACATACATACATACATACATACATACATACATACATACATACATACATACATACATACATACATACATACATACATACATACATACATACATACATACATACATACATACATACATACATACATACATACATACATACATACATACATACATACATACATACATACATACATACATACATACATACATACATACATACATACATACATACATACATACATACATACATACATACATACATACATACATACATACATACATACATACATACATACATACATACATACATACATACATACATACATACATACATACATACATACATACATACATACATACATACATACATACATACATACATACATACATACATACATACATACATACATACATACATACATACATACATACATACATACATACATACATACATACATACATACATACATACATACATACATACATACATACATACATACATACATACATACATACATACATACATACATACATACATACATACATACATACATACATACATACATACATACATACATACATACATACATACATACATACATACATACATACATACATACATACATACATACATACATACATACATACATACATACATACATACATACATACATACATACATACATACATACATACATACATACATACATACATACATACATACATACATACATACATACATACATACATACATACATACATACATACATACATACATACATACATACATACATACATACATACATACATACATACATACATACATACATACATACATACATACATACATACATACATACATACATACATACATACATACATACATACATACATACATACATACATACATACATACATACATACATACATACATACATACATACATACATACATACATAGGCTGATAAACACAATACCCTTCTTTGCGTCGCGCAGTCGGGTAAAAAGCCTGCCTGTGTAGTATATGGTAAAGTAAGAAAATAATAAAAACATCATTGATTAATGTGTTCATGTTTATGTTTTGATATTGTTTAAGCTTCTTATTTATTTAAATAAAAGTTTGCTACAATATCTTTAGCTTTTCTATGATATTTTTGGGTAAAGGTTCCCTGACGATCTGCATTTAGCCCCAGTGAAATGCGCATAGGAACTAGATGGCTGCAAAGTGTACACAAACGTATTCGTAGAATGTACTCGTATGAAAATGTAAACTATCGCGAAAAGCTTATACATATACATATAATTTCTCTCTATTAAATATTAAAAAATAGAGGATATTTTTTAATGGTCTATACGGCTATGCGGTGAAGAATTTGATACTTGTAAAAAATGCGAAAAGTTATCCCCTAATGTAAATACATACATATCTATGTATGTTCATTCTGTACATAATCAAACTGTAATATGCATTCTTAAATATGAGATTGTACATACCTACGTAGTATATCTGCATATGAAAAAATAATGATTCATGTACATGTGTTTGGTGTATTTGAGTGTGTGTTTAGCTTTGTATGCATTATGGTGATCAGTGCAGCAAATATGAACATAACTGTATAACTGAACAAATATGTGCACAATTCAGGCTGCTTTGGCTCGTTGAATGGATAAATGGATGGATGGATGGCTGCGTACACAGAGAAAAGTAAAAACAAAATTCAATTAAGAGAAACGAAGATCCAATTTAAAAATTAATTAATTTTCAACCAATCACGAAAATTGTAGTATTAACTCAATAGATTTAATTTAATAAAAATTTTTCGATTTTTTCAATTAAAATAAGTTTATATTAATTAAAAATTAATTGAAATTAAAAAAAACTTATTCATTGTCATGAAACAATAAAACTCAGGAACATTATACAACTCTCACACATGCAAACTAAATTTATTTTATTTACATATACACAATTGACATGTATTTTATGGTAACTTGATTGCAAATCTAATTGATAGCATTGTTTTAAAAGAAAATAAAACCAATTAAGACTAACATTGATTCAATTAAAATATTAATTGAAAATTAAAATTTTTTTAATTGGAAAAATTTGGGAAATAATTTTTTCTGTGTATGAAGATGGATATGTCCTTACATGAATTGCTTGCTATACATTTATATTGTATGTTCCAAGCTTTCTGGATACCTTCAAGTTTGTGTTGATAGTTACATACATAGTGCATATGTATGTATGTAAACTGATTACGCCTTGTTTAAATCATAAATCACTATGTACTACTTATTAGAAGGGTCCTTTTTGAACATTTTTTAATTAATTTTAATTTGTAATGTGCTTTTTCCAAAAATAAATATTTTATTATTCACTATATGATTAAAAGTTTTCTTAAAATACATTGAAATGGACTCCCGGCAAAAATAAATGCTACGCATAAATGCAGTAAGATTTGCAAAGCATAAATGCAGTAAGATTAAATAGAAAGGCTTCGGAGATGCCTAAAACAGTCAGTGCATATTCTGTGCCTTACGAGGATGCAATGCGAGTGAAGAAATTTACCGCACACACTACGAAGTTGGTATATTATTTACAGTGTCGGGCAAAACTAAAGCACTTACTTCTGTTTATCAAGAAATCTATACATATAATAAAACTGTAAAAAGGGCGTGTCTGTACATGAAATATTTTTTGAAAATTTTTATTATGGCGTAAACAGTAATCGATGTAGAGAAAAAAAAAACCAAATTTTGGAAATTTTTGTTTCGCTGAAGCGATTTTCATGAAATTTGGTATAGAGGTATGTACTTTAGAGTCCTGATTCAAACATAGGGTACTTTTTATCGCGATAAAATATCTTATTTCTAAATTAAAATAGAAAAAAAAACGAAAATATACCCAATTTTACTAATATAAATGTTGTTGGACGGAAATTAGAAAGGAAATTTACAGACACCTTATCTTTAAGCAGGCGAAGTGGGCGGGCACATCTAGTAATACAATAAAATAGAAAGCATAGCTATTCATGTAAAATATTTTTATGTTTGTAGGAATAATATTAGGGTTGGCATTTTTTGGTTTCAGTAACATGTTTTTTGCAAAATTAAACCAATATATCTAAATATTTAGCGACAGAACTAATGCACGTAACATTAAATGTTCGTTGTTACATCTGATTGTGAGAAAGTGCCACAAACAAACGGCAACATCTATTTTCAACAACCACTTTAAGTTCATATCGAGCCTTTGCTGCAATAACTAAAAAAAATTTGTTTTGCAGAAAACGAGTTTAAAGTTTGGAATTTACTAACAATTTAATAAACCGATATGCCAGCATTTCGTTTGGTGCTAATGCCGTGAATAGCCAACGAAATGCGGGCATAAAGATTAGCTAACCACAACAAATCAATTTAACTTTTTAGCACTAACAACTTAATGGTAAAATAAAATTTTATTATTCTCTCAAGAAACGAGTACACAAGATATTAGTATTTTTACACAATATGAAGAACGATATGACGATTAATTAACTCAAAAATCATGTTTTTTGAGTTATGACTCTATTGAGCAAAGGCTCGATATAGACAAAATTTGTATTCATTTACCACTTGTTTCTGCGCTTTTAAAGTGGCCGTATCCTTTTTAGTCATTAGGTAAACAAAATCGCGCGAAATGACTTTGCAGTGCATTTAGAAAAGAAAAATAACAATTTATTTAACAATGGAGAATCAGTGACGCAAGAAAACGTAATTTCGAGAATTATAAGTCGTTTTCGTGCTTCCGTCACTCAATTATCGTTAAAAGTTATTCCCAGAACCATCCAAAGACGAGCTGTAGAAGGTGGCATAAAATCTTCTAGAGCTACAAAAACTCTTTATTTAACGGAAAATTAATCAGGCCAGTATTGATTTCGCTAAGGAAAATATTAACTGTATTATCGCACAATAAAAAAAACAGGGGGCAAATTACGACATTCGATATCGATAAAAAATTTGTATTTGGATTGTATTGAAATTTCGATCGATATCGAATGCTGTAATTTGCCCCCAGTACTTTTCTTCGATTAATCCAATTTTTACTTAAAAGGTTCCGACGTATTTAGGATAGTTCGAAGACCAAAAGGACAAACACGGAGAGTGTAGCGTTTTGGAATTAATAATCACAATCGGTTATTGTGATTCAGCATTAGTTTAAAACACATTAACAGGGTTACAAGAATATACATACATTTTTAAAATCCATAATAATTTAAATTCTTTTGAGGTCATATGAAAGTTATATCTCTTGCTTGAGTTAACCAGAGCATTTTAGTGACTTCATCCATTGGTAATTTTACAGCCAATCGCCTAGTTTTTATCCGTTTGAGCTCATATACATAAATGCGGACTATATATGTATACCATTCTTATCTGCGCATCATATGTAACGTGACCAGAAGATTTTTATTATTTCATATCGTTAACTGAAATACGAAATAACGTAACTAGCAAAAACTTAAATTTTCAAACTTTTATCATAAAAATTATCGCATTAAAAAAGAAAATAACGAGACTTTTTACTTCAGTCACTTAAAATATTTTATTTATTCTTTTTTCTCTCCTATAAAATTAACAACAGTGTAGTTATGTGATTCTGCATTTCAGCTTACGATATGTTCTTAGAAAGTCATTGAGGCACAGATATGGTAATTATTTTAATCTACTTTTTAATTGTTCCATTAATCAACTAATTGAAATTGATGTTTTTAAATTATTTCGTTCTAGTTATTCGAGTTATTTTGAAATGGTTTTATTTAACTTACCCTGTTTGTGGAGTTTGTGAAGTTTGTCGCGCTTGTGTCGTCGGGTCAAATCTAGTGATTGAAAATTTATCACCTTCCTGTTGACCGATTGATCTGAAATTTTGTAAGCGCCTTAAGTTTTGGTGACAATTTAATATAGTGATTAGAAAGGTGGGCGGCGCCACGCCCATAAAAAGTAGTACTTAGTTTTCGCCCTTTCCTGTTAACCGATTGATCTGAGATTTGGTAGACACCTTACTTACTATTACTCTGCACTTTTGTATTTAAAAAAGTAGCTGGCGCCACGCCCATAAAAAGTAACATTTAGATTTAGCCCCTTCCTGTTAACCAATTGATCTGAGATTTGGCGGACACCTTTACTTACAATGACTCTACACTTTTGAATTTAAAAAAGTGGGCCACGCCACGCCCATAAAAAGTAGTACTTAGTTTTAGCCCTTTCATGTTAACCGATTGATCTGAGATTTGCTAGACACCTTTACTTACAATGACAATACAATTTTATAATTAATAAAGTGGGTGGTGCCACGCCCATTAAAAGTAATACTTAGCTTTAGCCCTTTTCTGTTAACCGATTGATCTGAGATTTAGTGGACACCTTTACTTACGATGACTATACAATTTAGTAATTACAAAAGTACGCGGCGCCGCGCCCATAAAAAGTAATACTTAGTTTGAACTAGGGATGTAACGAATACCGATACCGATACCGATATATCGGCGATATTTCAGATTTTCCGATACATCGGTATCGGCGATATTTTTTCTGTCGATACGACGATACTTTTAAAAAAAGTTTCAGAGTTTTTTTCTGACAAATTATTTATTTTTTGTCAATTTTACCATTAACTAAATTCATTTCGTTATTTTTTAAATCTTATTAATATCAGTTTTAAAAATTAATAATATTTTATGCTGTTATTTTGTAAAAAAATTAATTATTTTTTGTTAATTTTACCATGAATTCAAATTCAATTCGTTGTTTTTTAAATCTTATTCCAGCAAAAAAAGACACTCCAAAGAAGTCATGAAAATGTAGAATTCGCGATCCGGAAGTATTGCGAATTTGGATAATTTCTAATTAGTTTTACATTACCTTGTCATTGCAAGAAGTTCTATTTTTCGATTAGCAATCACCGAATTGGAAGCGATGCTAGAACAAATTTCTTTTTCCGTGTTCTATAATGATTTTCCTCAAAGAAAAAGGATACAAAATTACTCATTTTCACAATTTTTTTTAATGCGAATTTAAATTCAAAACTTTATTTTCATGTAAATTTAAGTGAATAAATATAAACTTTTAGAAGACTTAATAATTAAGCTATTAAGTTATTTAGAAGAATATTAGTTGATAAATGTCCTTTAAAAATCGATTTTTTTAAAAAGCATGGCGATTATTTTTTTAAATTATAAAGGAACTAAAAATTTTTTTCTTGCTTTTCTACTAATTATCTGCATTTTTGGAAGCAAAGAAAATATAGCTCCTCAAAAATTACTTCCAATATTTTATACTGGGCTAATATCAATTTTAAATATTAATAATCTCTTACACTGTAATTTTGTATAAGAAAAAAAAATTGCACTTTTTTGTTAATCTAAACTTGAACTCAGTTTCAATATTCGTATCGGTATCGGAATCGGTATCGGCGATATTTATTTTTAAATATCGGTATCGGTATCGGATCGGCAAAACGGCGTATCGTTACATCCTTAGTTTGAACGCCTTCCTGTTAACCGATTGATCCAAAATTTGGTATACGCCTTTACTTTTGATTACTTTGCGTGAATGTTCCTTTCCAAACCGTAAAGGTGTACGGAAAATAGCTCAAATGCCTTTAAAAATTGCCAATTAAAAAATAAATATACACAGAAAAAAATAATACAAGTTTTTTTCTAATTAAATCATTAATTTAAAAAAATCAAACTTTCAATTAAAAAATTTAATTGATATAATTAAATATTTAATTATTAGTATCAACACATGATTTTTTAATACACACATTCGCTATCATTTTATGTAACCCACGAATAGTACACATACATACAAATGATAACCAATGTGTGAAACAACAAGTATGTACTTCAACGAGCTTTTATATACAGCATACAGCAAACAAATACTACTATACAAAAAAAAATAGTTAATGTTTGTCAAAAAATTCACGTTTTTGACGTACGGTATACATAACACTAACAGAGCAAAAAATAATCGGCTGCCGCCACATGTACACTTATTAATAATAATTTATTATACCATAATGTGTACCATTTATAAATAAAAGCAAAATATGTCCTCAGTGAAAGTGAGAGTTTAAGAGTAAGTTTATTTTAACTTTTTGCCGCCTGTTTGCAAACATTGTTTGGATTTCAAAATAGAAGGAGCTTAGTTCAACCCTCAGATGAAATAAGAAACAGTAAGTAAAAATATAAAATTAATAATTACGAAAACGAAATTAATAAGTAAGTATTCAACTCAGCATAACGTCGTTAGCCCATTTGGAACACATCCATCCATCATTAGCTCCAATCCAAATCGCAAATTTTTAGAAATTTTTTTAGTTATTAACACTAAAAATTTAATTAAAAACTTGAAAGTATTTTAATTAAACTTTTAATAATTATTATTAAATATTTAATAAAAATTATTTCAATTAAATTTGGTGCAAAAATTTGCTTAATATTAGCAATTCGCTAATAGGTGAAAATTTTATTATTTTTTTATTTGGCACAACGAATTTTTTAATTAAAAATAAAGTTTACTTTTTTCTGTGTACTCAATATTTGAAACGCTAAATATACCTTATGTTAAAGTGTAGAGTTGTAAATACAGGCAGCTAATTTTGTTCGATTGAACTTATACAAAATGTAGCACTCGGCAAGATTATGGGTAACATATAAAAAGTGTTACATAAATACAAAGTAACATATTTTTCCAGAAAAGAAATCGCCATTATTTTTAGACCTTTCCTGTTAACCGCCTTTACTTACGATGACTACAGAATTTTGTAATAAAAAAAAGGGGCGGCACGCCCATACAAAGTAATATTTAGTTTTAGCCCCTTTCTGTTAACCGATTGATATAAAATATGATGAACACATTAAATTTTCATGACCGATTGATCTGATGACGTTACGATTATGTGTATTAAGTATTATTGTAAATCACAGATGGCCGCCACCACAAAATGGTGATTTAGTTATTTGTCTATAAACACCTCAATATGGATAACAAATGAAAGAGTTTGACTAGTAGAATGCACTACGCAATGAAAAATTCCAAAATGGCGGGCAATACAAAATGGGGTTGCTATATTCATGCATAGATATTGTCAGCCCCCTCAATATTGGTATTAAATGAAAGCGCTTGGCTACTATAATGCAGCACCCCACGAAAAAAAATCCAAACCCAAGGTACAGTCCGAAACTAAATGCCAGATCATAGAGTTTAGGACATAAAGGAAAAAACTAAGAAACTTAAAAATAAAATAAGTAAAAAAAATTTTAAGTTAAATGGTTTTATTGTAATGAAACATAATAATGATGCAGATAATGCACTAAAAACTAAAAAATACTTGGCAAGTTTTCTAATTTTTTTAGCTTTTTTAGTTTTGGCGCTTTTTGTCAGCTGTGACACTTTTTCGATTTTTGGCGATTTTTTAGTTAAGCGATATTTTTTTTGGTTTTGACACTTATTTTCCTTTTGGCTATTTTTCGCTTTTTGGCGATTTTTTTAGTTTTGGCGCTTTTTTGTTTTGTCGCTTTTTCCATTTTTGTGATTTTTTTTTAATTTTTATTAATTTTTTTGGTCTTTCGACGATATTTTTAGTTTTAGCTATTTTTTAGGTTTTGGTGTTTTTTTCCGTATTGACTACCTTTTTCGTTTTTTAGTTTTTTGGTAATCTTTTTACTTTTGATGATTTTTTGAATTTTGGTGCTTTTTTTCTTTAAGCGCTTTTTCATATTGGCGATTTTTCATTTTGAAATTATTTTTTGCAATTTTTTAGTTTTAGCTTATTTTTAAATTTCAAGATTTTACCTCTTATGGTTTCCAAGACACAGCGAATTGTCTAAATTACATAGTTAAAGTTACATTAGCGTATAAAACACCCTTTAATTTTTATTGTTTTAAATATCGGTGTTAATTGGTGTAGTCTATTCTACAGACTACACCAATTAACACTAACTTTGAATATGTAAAGTGTCTAAGTATATATAAGTGCCTGTATATTACATTAGTATTTCAATATATTTCGTTGCTCGCTTTAGAACACCCTTTAATTTTTAACTGTCATATATTTGCTGTTGCAGAGGCCAAAGCTTTACATGTTCTGTGAAAATTTCAGGTCCGTAGCTCTTACGGTTCCCGAGGAAACAGCCTGTGACGGACAGACAGAGTAGCGAAAACAATAGGGTTCCTTTATACTTTTGGTGTACGGAATCCTAAAAAGTGCCGAAAAAGCAAAAATGTCTAAAACACGAAAAAAATATTTTAATCGGGAATGTGGCAAAAACTTCGCAAGAACTACTAAAACAAAAAAAGAAGCAACATTGGCGAAACTGTGAAAATGGTTTAAGACTTGAAAAAGTAGCTTTCATTGCGAAAATTCACGAAAAATTTCTAAAATAGGCCAAAAATGCTGAAGTTATCATAACAATTAATAAAGACCACATCACGTTACACTGTGGAGCAAAATTAGACTTTTGTCGTGATCTTTGATCACCACTATCCACCAGTACTTAAATTAATCTCAAGCGGTGTTAAAAGTATGGTAACCCGGTTTTTCTGAAATTAAGTACAAAAAGATTGATTCTAGTCGGATTATTCAAGTGCAAAATACTTAATTTCAGCCTGATTAGCCTTTATTCATGTAAAAATTTCTTATGTTAAGTTCGAATATGTTTATAAACTTTATACACAATCGTACTCGTACTGTGTTGGTGTTTGTTTGCTTAATGATAGCCACAAATCACTGTTTTGCTCTTGTTGCTGTTTATTTTCATAGCCGACAAGTAGCTGAAAAACGTCGCCTTACATCTAGATTCAATCCCGCCGCCTACTTGAATCAAGCCCGGATCAGGCTAAATTGTATTTATTTAATATCCTTGTACTTGAGAATTTATATTTTTACTACTTATATAAATTTAATATATTTACTTGTTTCCCAGCAAAAACGTTGCTTATTAGTAGGCAAAAAAGTATATAAGGATTTAAGTCGTAACTACTTACAATTGACTCAATAACTACTTATTTTTGTTTGAGAAGTCCAAAAAATAATGGTACCCCTTACAAATGTATTTGGCTTAATTGAAGCTAAAAAATAAGTAGTCAAATATACAAATTAAAATTAAAAAAAAAATATGCACATTAAGTTTTATTTATATTTTTTCAATTTTATTATTTTTTTTTAATTTTTTGACCCAGCAAAAATCACAAAAGCTTTTGCTGGGCTTAATCTAAAATTTATTTTTGCTCATTCCTAGTATTGAACTTAGTTCATCATATTTGTAGTAAGCCAACGCCTTAGATCATTCAGCTAACTCAGAATATAGAGAACGACAGCTTAAATCCAGTATAAACCAGCAGCATGTAATACTACGTTTGTAGGATATTAGTCGGCAGTGCACGAACAAGTAGAAAATACTTGAATTTAGTACGGCGTTTTTATATCTGTGTAACTACAAAAATAGTCGAAATTTTTTAAGAGGCTGCTCCACCGATTTCATTATAACTGGAGAATTGTAGTCCAATTTTATTACAAAAACATTATAAAAGTTTAATAAAAGGACCTTTAAGCCGTTTAACGTTTTTTTATATACTCAATGGTTTCGTAATTATTCAGACCACAATGATGAAAAATATTTTTTTTTATGTGAAATTGGAAAATTTTTGTTTTTCAACAATTTATAATAAATCGAAAATCGCAAAAGCTAACCATTTTTATTAACTGATCATCAGGGAATTCCCAAATATGCAATTGCATGTTTTTGCTGTGCGATGTATGTAGGCACAAATTAGATATTTATACGTTTCATAACTTTTTAAGAATTTTGGCATCGATTTATTAGTGCATATTTTTGCATATTTTACCATTTACAGCACGGTTTCGCATATTTTACACTTAGTCGCATATTTACGGAATTTTTCTATTTTTTGTGGCATATTTGGCTTTTTGGTTTTTTAAATTTTAATATGCATATTAACAAAATAAAAATTAAAAAAAAATCTGTTTTACCATCGAAAATTTTGAAATTTTCCCACACATTAAAAAATTTTTCTTTTACGATTTTAAATTTACGCTAACGTATTTTTCCGCAATTTCTTAAAAATTTTCTTCATTCCACTGGTTTACGCCCAGTTTATTTACAGCTTTAAAAATTTTCAATTATATAGAGTTGTGAGGATTTTTGAGCAATTTCAATTTTGTCGACATTGTTGGCTTCTTTGCAGTTCATAAAAAACTAACAGAACGAGAATAGTCGGGTTTGAGAATATTTAAGCTACTAATGCGATTTTGCTGATTTGTTCCTCATAGGAACCACAAAATATGTCTTGGTGTCTTGTTTCCCAACATTTTATATTCGGAAAGATGAAAGGGTAGACTGGCAATCTTACATCGACTCCCGTACCCATATGGAACCAGAATATATAGGTGGCATGTAATATCGTCCAATGAAATAGTGTCCATGGACGTTATTTCCATGTTGAAAAGGAAATAAAGACCTTAAAAAATGCAAATAAAGTTCATGCAAATAGTACTGTAGAGTGAAGATTGACTGCATAGCTGGGCTTTGGACGGGATTAATTGTTTTGTTCTCTGGGTATGTCGAATAGTGGCTTCGAAGAGCTCAGATTTTTGACTAGGCAGAAGTCCTTTCCCTTTTGAAGTGGAAATAATGTCCGTGGACGTTATCTTCTTACATTATTGCATACCACCAATATATGTACATAATTTCGTGGTATCTGAAATGAATATCATATTAATTCTAAACGAAATGTCAAAGTTTCACGAGCATATTTTTTACATTTTAAGAGCATATTTTAAAGCTTTTAGTGCATATTTAATGCGCATAAGACACATTTTTTAGGGCATATTTTCAGTTTCCCTGCTGATCGATCATAAAGCCACATATGCTACAAATAAAATTAGCTATATATAATAAAAATCGATGGATAAGTATTGATTTTATTTATAATAAAGTGAAGACACCTAATTTTTGCAATAATTGCGAATATTTACACTGTACAACAAAAACAATATTTTTCTTTAAATAACAAGGTTCTAATTACTGATTCTGGTAAAGGCCACCAAAAAATATATACGTGTATCGGCGTTTACATCGGAGCTCATTTTAGTTAAATTACGAGGAACATTTTTCTAGAACAACACAGCCCGCTATATCGCCGCTGAAGATGAGTTTTTTGCCTCTTATTTAAATAAGGGACAAAAGGATCCTTACTGCGAAGAGCTAGTGAAATTAAATGTTCGACAAAAATGTTTATCATGGAGTTTTACATAAAAATGCCAAACACATCTAACAACTTAAGAGTAGTATGCAGCTCTGCCTGAAATTCAGGCTGCCATAAGAAGTATGTGTAAAAAAACAAACTGAAATTCAGGTTGGTAAACTTCTTAAAGAAATTTCCGTTTACTAGTACGGAGTTCCAAAAGAAAAGTTCACGGAATTTTGGCATTTATTGTCTATTACAGGCATGTTATAACAATAAGTGGAGAATTTTTTCCGTCAACTGAAACAAAAATTAATGTTCAGACAACTGTTTCGTCACGGAATTTTTGACATTTCTAATTTTTTGTACATTGTAATTAATTTTTAGTGTTTTTGTGTGTTGTAAATTAAAATATATATAAATTTGTGTGTATGCAAACAAATTTCTGTATAGAATTCTACACGATTATTTTTCCGCGTAGAAATAAATGCAAAACTCCAAACCTGAATTTCAGTAAGAACTGCATACTACGCTTTAAACGTAAGGGCTACAAAATATCCTATGCCGACTCTATATAATTATATGAAAAAGGGGGAAATTTAACTCCGCCTCAAAACGCCGATATACGTACATACATATGTTTTTGGTGGAATCTACCAGTATCAGCAGTTAGAACTTTGTTCTTTAAAAAAAAGTTGATGTTGGTGTACAGCGGAAATATTCGCAATTTTAGAAAAAATCAAGTGACTTCACTTTATCTACACATATAATAAAACTGTAAAAATGGCGTGTCTGTACATGAAATATTTTTTGAAAATGTTTATTGTGGCGTAAACAGTAATCGATGTAGAGAACAAAAAACAAAATTTTGGAATTTTTGTCTGTCTGTCTGTCTGTCCGAACAAGCTTCACGCAAAAACCAGTAAAGCGATTTTCATGAAATTTGGTATAGAGGAACTTTAGAGTTCTGATTCAAACATAGGATACTTTTTAGCGCGATAAAATATCTTATTTCTAAGTTAAAATAGAAAAAAGAAAGTATACCCAATTTTACTAATATAAATATTGTTCGAAATTAGAAAGGTGTTTTTGTTTTTTTAACGGTGGTAGCATTGTTTATTTTGTATAACGGGAACTTTAAAAAATATGTAAAAAACGTTATGTTATTATATTTTGCAGACACCTTATAGTCATAAAACGATCTTTAAGCGCGCGAAGCGGGCGGTCACATCTAGATAGGAATAAAATCAATATTTAACCTTAGATTTTCATGAAATAAAGCTTATTTCATTTGTAGAATATGTGGTTTTATGATTAAACAATACAAATTGTAAGGTATTTTCCATTTTAGATTTTTTATAGATCATTATATAATGAACATTTTCCAATTTTTCGACAAAAAATATAAGTTTTTTACCATTGTGGTGTGATTAATTCCGAAACTATTGAATATATAAAAAAAATAATGTTTAAACAGCTTAAATATAATTTTTTTAAGTTTTTTAGTGGTTGTTGTGATAAAATTGGATAACCTTTTCCTAAGTTATGATCAAATCGGTGGAGCAGAGCAGCCTCTTCAAAACTCGAAAAAATCAGGTAATATCACTTTATTCTGGACAAAATCAATATATATTTAACCATCGATTTTCATCAAATAAAGCCTATTTTATTTGTAGTATATATGTATGTATATGTGGGCTTGTGATCAAAAAATAAAAATGGTAAGTTTTTGCCATTTTCAATTTTTTATAAATTTAAAAAAAATAAAAACTTTCCAATTTAGCATAAAAAAATATATGTTTCATCATTGTGGTCTGAATAATTCCGAAACCGGATAGTATATGAAAAAATAATATTTAAGCTGCTAAAAGGTAATTTACTTTCAAGTTTGCAAGTGGTTTTTATAATAAAATTGCACAACCCCTTCTTAAGTTATGATAAAGTCGGTGGAGCAGCAGCCTCTTCAAAAATACCAAATTTTACAAAAAAATTTAAAAAAAAATGTATCCATAGAATTTTAAATTTCTACTATTTTTGTAGTTGAGGGACCATAACACATCAAAAAATATAGTGGTACTCTGGTATTTTTCCGCTTGTATAGTGTTATTAATTTCAGTAATTCTTTATAAAATTCATCAACCACTTGCCGGAAAACTAAGCAAATGATTTGAAATCGGCAGCTACTTAACTAACCGGTTTAAAATTTTCAAAAAAGATTGTGCATAGAACACCTTTTTGTGATTTGAAATCACTTTCACAAAAAGTGATTTTCAGAAGAGTCCAGATAGTTAGTGATAGTAATTTGTGGTTTATTTAGAACATAATATGAAGAAAATAAAATTAAACTCTTTAAAACATGGACAAAAGGTACAACAATAAATATGTAAATGTGTATGTAAGTATGTATGTATATACCCTTAAGGAAGCATGGGGTTAAGTGTCTGCAAGTCACCACTTTTGTCTACTAAACTGGTGGCATTGTTCTACATACTTCTTTTTTGTTTTCTTTTATTGCTTAATTTTGTTTTTTTGAAAATACATGTGGTACGAACAAAATTAAAGTTTTTTATAAAAAAAATAGTAATAGTGTGAAATTAAAAGATGAATAAAAGTAAATATATTACAAAAATATTTTAGCAATTACATAAATACATCACGAGCAAAAGAAACTATAAAAGACTCGTGGAAAAGCAATAAATTTTGTATAAAATAGAAATAGATAGAATGGTGAAAATAATTGTAGTGAAAGTTCAAACATCATTGTGGAACCCGTTGAAGATTTTGTGCAGTCTTTCGAAGGTTTGTTTTCTACCAAATTGACTTTGCGGGAAAAATTAAAAAATTTGTTCAGAGTACGCGAATCTTTATTAAGACAAAACAACCCTAAGCTTCTGTACACTCCAGGACACATAGGAGTCCTTGGTAATAAGCTTGCTGACAAAAATGATAAGGAAGCAGTTTTATCCCCAACAATATTTGTTAACAACTATACAAAAAAGACGCCAAAGGCAACCAAATAAAGAATCTAAATCAACAGTCAATTTTACTTTCACCCAACGAACGCATACTACAACATCATTAACCCAGCGTACAAAAAATAGCTAAAAATGCCGAAATATCAACAAAAGATCTTAACCCGTTTACGACTTGGCTTTAGCAAACTTACGCACCTTTTGAAGAAAGAAAATCAGCCGTTATGCACAAAATGTAAGACACATCTCACAATATCAAATCTATTAACATGTTTTAATGACAATACACTTCCAAAAACCCTTTCGGAGTCAATACAAGAATTCGATTTTGAAGCTATCAGAAAACACACCTCCTGAAAAACTTCTAATATTTTTTTAACATAAATTTATGTAATAAATATACTTTTGCATATAAGGTAGCTGCAGCCAGTTCCTAATACTTTATTATTAATTTGTAAATTTATTTACTTTTAATAAATAAAAAATAAAATAAATAAATAAAATAAAAATTGTTATATTAAAAAAAGGAAAGTCGAATAATTTGGAAAACTATGACGAAATTGAATTGGATATAAACATCGACGGAATTCCATTGTTTAAAAGTTCGCTACTCCAGTTGTGTCCAAAAGAAAAACCTAGTCAGCAATACCACTGCCTAAAGTAAATATCTGATTACAATGTATACATATGTCCCCATGTGTAGTACCTAGTCAGTAGTACTTATAGTACTAGTGCATTCTCATTGACACGCACGTGTTAAGTGTCTATAGCGCAGAACATTGTTAAGGGTATAGTAAGTCAGTAGTACTGGTGATAATGTCAGTAGTGAGTCAGTACTGATTCACTATTGACATTTCATGCAGGGTATTAACAACATTCAACTATTCAACCAACAGCAACATCAACATAATACAATATTTTACTAACTAATGCATGTAGTTATAAAAAGCTTTTATTATAAATATTGGTTGTTATTGTTTGGTACCCGCCGCTTCTGTCTGTGATTCCAGAATGGGATATTTATGATTGAAAACGTATGTATGTGTACATGTGACTTGGAAAATGCTGTGGGATGTATGTTTATATAAGTAGATTCACAATAAACAACCCTTCTAAGCTGGAATGGATGAAAATTTATAAATGAACTTTAAGTTCACAAGTACTTGCTTGAATGCTGAATATATTTTCGGTACATACAATGTGCTTTTCGCAAAAAGGCATTGTGCCATTCTTAAATTTAAGCCTAATAAGTAATTTCAACGCATAAAGGTGGTTTTATACTATCTGTGTTTTACATCTGACTTGTCAAATTTGCCACTGCAAAAGCTATACATGTCGTGTGAACCTTTTGAAACATTGCCACCTGAAATTTACAGCGCGTTCTATTTTCATCTGACATCAGCTATTTTGAGTTAACAAGTATGTATTGGCGTCACTTAGAGCTTATGTCAGATGCGATTATACATGTACGTGTGAAAGCAAAAATTAAAAATCGTCTGTAAATGGACAATTTTGACAGACACGCAAAGTTACATGTGAGTCTCAAAACTGACAAATCAGATGTAAGACACAAATAGTCTAAATCCACCTTAAGAAGACATGATTTTGACGGATGATCAAAGTAATCGAACTTTTGTGCTCGTATATGTTTATGTATGTTTCCTTTTTTTGCTGCTCGAGATTAAATCGTCAAAAAACTCTCGACACTAAAACTTTCCAGAGCTCGGAACTTCGATAGTGCGAAAAAATCTCACAGAGCTATTTCATATAGAATCCCAGTGGTAAAAATATCTATTACGTAGTTGCTGATGTAAGCAATATCTAGTAGCAGCTAGAGGTGACGCGTTTGCTTATTTTCCTACTTAGATTTAACATAAACGTGTCATAGGCTGTTTAATCGGTGCGCTGGCGCTTGAAAAGTAAGCTACGATGATAGTACTGCCCTCCTAAGAAAGAAGGTCGGATCTCCTTTTTAGTAGTTTTGCGACATTTGAGGGGGTGAAAAGCAAAGGGGTACAAGTGCCAAAACTAAAAAAAATTTAATTATATGCAGGAGTCAATACTTAATACCAATATCTATTACTCTACAAAAATTCAGACCTGTGCGATGACTTCAAGAGGCGGTATGTATTAGAAACCATAAATATTATGTATGAAAATACATGAGAAAAAACTTTGAAGCTTAAATATTTAGAATTTTCTTTTTTGAACTTGTACCCCTTTCCTTTTAAGCCACTCATTTAGCTTTTAAAAAGAAAACAAAAGCTATAAGTGGTAGATGTGACCGACCATTTCGCTTAACGCTTTTCAGTCATTTACAGTTAAAAATTGGGTTTTTAAGCTTAACACAAAAATCAGAAACTCATTCGCGGTTCCGACTCTGCCCATTATCTCAATTCTGGAATTTCGGCGCTTGCAACTTTCTTTCTTAGGAGGCTAGAGTACGTGTCGCTACTGCGCGTTTACATTAAACATAGAACTGTAAGAAAGCTTGTTGAAGCGCCTACAAAGACAGGCAAATTAGAATGTAATGTATGTAGATTACAATCCAATTTACATACACAATGCAAATTAATCTAGGCTATTATTAGTTAAGGCCGATACAGACTATAATACAAGTATTAATACTTTTGAGGAAAATGAAACCCTGACATGATAAATTGTTATTCTTTTTTGAAAAATTTCAAACAACAATTAGGTCAGGGAAGCATTTCTTTAAAAGTATTAATACTTGTATTATAGTCTGAAACGACCTTGAATGAGATATTACTAGATTACACATAAATTACAATATAAGTACTTAGATTGCTCGCTTAGAATGTCATGCTGACATCATTGATTATTATCTAGGTACTTCGTTTCTTCTACCACTGGGATCCTAGAGGTATTGAAACGAGTGTAAACTACTTTGAATCTTTGAAACAATTTCACAAAGACCATATTAATGTCTTCCATTTCCAAGTCGCATAAATCTGAAGAACACATGCCGGACATCTTCCACGTCATTATCACTACAACTTGTACAAAATGGAATATGTATTGTCATGTACCAAGCATGGTATATCTAGCATTATAATTTTTGTTTGTTTTTTAATAAGACTAGCACTCAGCGAATGGCCCCTAATCATGCAATGCCTTGTGCCGGAGTTAAGAAAATTGTTTCTTGGAAGGATAGAGGGAGTAGTGCTTATAAACATTTGAAAAGACCTCTGCAGGAAGCTTATTTCAAATACGAACTGTTCGGCCAGAGAACGAATTCTCTCTGTAATGCGTAGTGCGATTAATTGGCTAATCGGCCATATAGGGATGTGCTCTTAATGAAGAACGTGTTGTTCGCCGAAAAGGGAGGGTTTCGGGAACAAGTTGCCTGATTTCATCAGAACACATTCCATTGAAGTAACGGTAAAACAACGAAATAAACCCCACATTGCGTCGACGCTCCAGCGAGCCAATAGAGTTGGCTACCCTAATGTACCCGATGAGTTTCTTGTCTTCTCCTGTACGCGAGTAACTTCAAAATAGACTTTGAAGTACCGGCCCATACATGAGAGTTGTATTCCATTTTCGGTCGAATAGAGGTGGTATAAATATTAAAGACATCAGATGGAGTGAAGTATCTTTTACACCGTCTTATGAAACCGAGGCACTTGAATGCTATTTTTTAGACTTGAAAAATGTAATCAGTCCATCGAACGTCACACTGGATCTTCATGCCAAGAACATCAAAAGCATCTGATACCACAATATCTGCACTACTCAAAGTTGCGGATGGAGCAGCAAAGAGAATTGGGTCTTACGAGCATTAAAATCGACCCTATTCGGACGACCCCATTCAGAGATTGTTATTACATCGTGATTAAGTGTATCACTCATGTTTTGCCTCATGGCCCCAATCTCCGATAGGCCTGCATGAATATGAATGGCAAATGCCGCTATCATCTGCAAATTAGTAGATAGGTAGTTATATTTTATCCATTCGCGTGATATTTCTTCTCAATCTTTAGTCAATTTAAATTCGATTCCATTTGGTATTACAATAACAGCATGCTAGTCCCAAAATTTAACAAGGTGAATTCAATAGTGTTAGCAGTTTTTCAAAGTTAGCTCTCGTTTTCGCGATATTCACGATCTAAGATATTAAATTAAATTTTAACATTTTGGTGTGATTTTCAGATTCAAGTTTAGCTAATTTGAGAAATAGAAACAGCATTAAGATGTTCTGTGACTTTTTTGCGTAATCAAATTTTTTTTAATTTTTTCGAAAAGAAATTCGAGTTTTTTTTCAAAAAACGATTTTGCGCGAATAAAAATTGCATTAAAAATTTGTCTTATGTAAATTTATGACAATTTAGATGATTCAAAATTTTTGTAGATTACATTTTACTAAAATTTTTACGAAAAAAAGTAGATTTTTCACGAAAACAAATCAAAGTGTCGCGTTATATTGTGTTTATTCAACCATTGCAATCAGCGTGCTCGAAATAACTTTACCAGCCAGTATGGTGTCCAGCTTATTGCAAAAAAAATTATTAAAAATTCAAGCACATTGTGTATAATCTACACTGACGAAGTTTTTTCGTTTAAAACGAAAAAATGAACGGGAGTTAAAATATTCAATTAATACTACTGAGTAAATTTCAAACTAATTAAATTCAAACTAATTAATTTTTTAGTTGAATCTACGGTTTCACTGTGGAACAAATTCAAGTTGTCAAAAGTTAGGTCGATTCTGAGAGTGAGTGGTGAAAATAGAGGCTAAATTAGAAGCCCCGTATCGCGGCGTTTGTGTATGTTAGTTCGAATTTTTTTTTAATCGACCTTCGAACTTTGCAGTCAAATGCCGATTTTCAGCATATTGTTTATATGGTTTTTTGGCTATAACTCGTCGACTAATTGATATTTTTTTAGATCTATAAAAGTCAAACTATTGCTAGAGACCTGTGCAACAATTAAAATTTTTTAAAAAATTGATTTAGAAAATTTTTGTGGTGCTTATGAAGCAAAATGTTGGAAAAATTATTATTTTTTCATGCTTTTTTAAAATATTTTACACAAAACTAATTATTTTTTGCTTTCTGTTTGATCTAAAATATGCTTCTCAGTTTCTTCAATAAATTTTATTTGAAAAGAAAACAATCATAATACAAAACTTGCGTTTTCCAGCTTAACATTAATTTATTTCTCATTTTTTATGTACCAATTTTGTTCAGTGTTGGTTTTGAAGAAACATTGAAAAAGAAATTATAAAAATATGGAAAAAAATATAATTTTGAAATGTTAGTTAGGAAAAGTTTTAAGTAAAAATATTAAAAAAATTAAAGTAATGATTTGGCCAGTTGCCGTTTAGCAGGCGGCTGTGGATCAACATCACTGCTCTCTCTAATATCTTGGTCAACGTTATCATTATCAGAAAGGTCGGTAATTTCGTCCAACAGATATTCTGGAATTTCATCTTTGTCTTCCCCTTCTTCCTCGTCTTCCTCTTCTTCAAAGGTGTTTTTATACCACCAACAAATTTCAGCGAGTATTGCATGGGGAGATTTCTTTCCTCTGTACCTGAAACGAAAATAGTTTTCAATTGTTAACATGTTTAAATTGTGCACTCTGACAAAGATATTAAAAAAATCTGGGAATTCAAAATATGCACACTATAGTTACCTTATTTCAAATGGAAGCGCAGGTTGGTGATAACGTTCGCCTTGCTCGTCAGATTGAGTTGGCAACTGTTGAGCGAGTTGATCAAGATGGTGATACAAGAGATGAATTTTGTACGACATATTAACACCAATTTCATCGAATGATGCCAACATGTTTACAACAGATTGCATGTAGTTGTCTTTGCGTTCTTTACCCAAAAGTCCTTTAATGACTGCTTTCAATGCGAGCCATGCATTTAATTCTCGGTCTGTCAGAACTTGGTCAAAATCTTGACGACTCATTACTTTCCGTATGTCGGGACCATTAACAACCCCTTCCTGAATTTTGGTGTTACTTAGTCTTGGGAAAATGTCTTTTAAGCGGTTGAATACTGCTGGTCTTTTTGCGATACATTAAATTTATTTGACTGAACTTTGTGTTAATAGGGATTAGTCCTTTACCTGGGGTCCAAAAATATTTTAGAAGAATTAGTTTTAAGTATAGATCAAAGGAAAGAAACTTTTAAGGAATTTTCCTAAAAAATCTCAATGTATTTTTTAAATAACCCCAAATGAAAATTGTCATCCTTCTTTGTGATGACAATTTCCCTAACTTGGGGTCAGAAACCCTAAACTGGCAGTTCTGATCCGGAGGAGCGCCGCAGTCGATGCTGTTTGGAATGGTGAAGATTGACTTGCGTTGCCTTCACCATGCCCGTGCCTAGCCATTTACAATTGTGACGTTGGGCGTCCTCGTCAGCTGCTTCGCCTAAGTTCCCAAAGAACTCTCCCACCTCTGGAGACAGTTTCCTCGTAGGACATTAGACTAGCAGTCCCCTCAGTTGACATAGCATCTGTGTTTACTGTGTTATCCTTCTTGAGAAAACTGCAGGTTCTGAGACCCTGACAACCTGCCAAGTATTTTCTTTTTAGTAGACGGGGTGTCGGGCACGCGGTCAAGGGCTCTGGGCTAACACGGAATCTCCTTAGGAGGAGTCACGTCGAGACTAGCGCCCTCCCATAGGTCTGTCAAACAGCCGATCCCCTGCTGTAAAAGTAGGAAAGATAGCTCATTTGCGCAGGCCATAAGTTTAACCCGACTTTTAAACCATGCGGCGTCCTCACATTGCGGGTGCTGACCTGGGTTGTTCTGAAGAGCACGAGCAAGTAATTCCATCATTTTCCGCCGCACTATACCCCATCTTTCAGGAAGTATAGCACAGTCTGCGTTACCCTGATCGATGACAGCCATAACAAGTTGGCCTTTCGCCATTTCACAGTACGATCTGTCAAACGATCTTTGGGGTCCTGTAGTTTTCTTTGCGGGCTGCTGATTTTGCAACTATGCCGCCTCCTCACCGTTGCCGTTTACGCACTCCCGTAGGCGTGAGGGAATGTTTTTGAATTTCAGATAAAGTTGCCTTAGCTCTTTTTAACGAAGATATTTCTTCTTTACTTAAGGAGTCGGCTTGTTCGCAGTTCCTTTACTGGCAGGGGGAGGTGGAACTCGGGAACGCGAGGATTTCCTCGTAGCTCCCTTGCCCACAATTGGCACTTGGATAGCAGCCTTGCCTATTTTGGCTCGGACAGCACCCGAAACTGGGATGTTTGCCGTTGAGGTACTTGATTTTAAGTCCAGGGTTACCTCGCTGCGTTTGTTGCTAATTTTTTGGGTGCGGCTTTTCCGCATTCGGCGGTCATGGATTGGCCGCTTCCTGCTATTGGTTTATTATTGTGACCAATAGTGGTTGTACTCAGATTAGTACTAAGGTTTGCCTGACCTGGTCTCACCATCAGGCTCACCTGTGTTGGCTGTCGCCGTCTCGTCCTTTTTGTCAGTTTCGCGTGTGTTCGCGTTCATCGTAGTCCGGTTTGCGTCAATTGAAATAGTTTTCGAAAGTTCCATGTAGTTCCCACGAGTGTAAAGGAAGGAAAAGTCAACCACGTCATAGCCGCGATAACGTGTTAAGGGCGTTTGTATCCTTGCTGAGGTGCCCAGGTATCAACAAAGCTCCGTTCTAATACAGTCTTTTACCCCTGACGGATATATGTATAATGTAGTAAGTGACAGCGAAATTTATTTTGATTCATATAAGAAATTTTTATTATAATCCGGTTTTCTCCTTTAATATCAATATTATTTTCAATGCTTATTTAAAATATTACAAGAGCTCGTTTGACGATTAAGTTTACACGGTGAAATTGTTTAAGTTTTTTTTTTAAGTTTATGTATTTAATCGTATGTTTAAACAATAAAATTTCCATAAAATATTTTTTAATTTCTACGAAATAAAAATGTGAACGATTCAAACATATATGGAAATTTCATAAAAATTCCATAAAATTGAAGTCATGCTATTTTTTCTAACCCGCTTGATTCGAAAACTACATGCAAGATGAATTTAGTATTCCACAAGGTGGAATACTTTGTATAAGTATCAATGATTGCAGTGCTCTAATAGTTTCCTAAAGTAAATAATTCCATCTTAAACAAACTTTGCGAGATTTTTCGCAGAATTAATTTTAAAAAACATTTTGGAAAGTTTAGTGGAAATGTTAAGCTAATAGAAGATGCAACAACTTTGAGTTGTCACGGTTTAAATGTATTATATGTATGTAGACGCTATTATTGAAACGCTGAATTAGGTATTTTAAGAGAAATAAAATGAAAAATCAAACACATTTAGACAAATTGTGGCTCATGGTATGTAAAATTCGACGTAACTGAGTATAGTACTGAAACTTGCTTGTACTTAACGATAATAATCTTCCCGGAAATTTGGCAAGGAAAATAAGAAACATTACCTCAAGCTGTTTACAAAATGATTTGGAGGCCGTAAAAATAATTACTTACGGTACTTGTCGTCCATTAGTCTTTATACGATCAGTTACTGCATAGTAATTATAAATTCTATTTGACAGAGTTCACTTAAAAATTCTTGAAAATTTGTTTTAGAAGTTGTATTACACAGAAAAAAGTTTGAACATAAATAGTATGAAAAAAGTTCATAATCTAATATTCATATTTTTTATTTATTTATAAATAAAAACAATTTCATATGCAGTATGAATTTAATTTTTAATAAATAAATTTACACAGAAAAAAGTTGGAACATAAATATCCCTACAAGAACAGTGACAGTCATTTGATCGATCATATGACTGGTAGTGCTGATGGAAATATCCATCATCAGGTAGAACAAAGTTTCTATCATTTTCTTAAAACATTTTGAAAAAACTGATGGAAAGTTTTGTGTACGTGTGATTTTGCGTCTTTGTCGAACTTATGAATTTTATCGACTATAGAACATATAGCTGAACTGCTCACTCCAGTGATTTTTACTAATCATTAATGATATAAATTGTAGTCACAGCTGACTTATTGGCCCTGATGAATATATCGGTCAAAGCTGATTAGTCAGGCTTGATGTAAATATCCATCACAGCTGACTAATCAGTCTTGATGAATATATCGGTCAAAGCTGATTATTATTTATTTTCTTCTGAACAATTCAGGGGGGTTACTCTGTAATTCGAAACGAAAGAAATGCATTCGCATTGCAATGTAAATAACATACAAATGCGAACAGTTTTCCTTTCGCATCGCATTACAGAGTAATCCCCCCAGGTTAGATTATGTTATAATTTCAATTTTATTAAAAATTATGCAAAATATTTAATAACATATTTAAAAAAAACATAGTAAGAAATGAATGAGGTTCTTCTGTGTCATATAAGGGTGCACTTCCATTTGCAAGGTTTGTGGTACTATTTTGCAGTTCTTTAGCAAACGTATGATTTGTTGTACATTGAAATTAAGAGATGCCTATATTCTTGCACATTTTTTTCTCCACTAATTCTTCCATGGCGTGTAGGTATCAATGTAGTTACCATCAGAATATAATAATTTACTCTCACACATCGGAAGCAAATCATTGCTATGTTGAAATACCATAAAAATATTTATTAAATGTTTTATTTCAAATGTTTTTTTTTTAATAATGAACGTCAGGAAATAATATATTAGCTGTCTTTCTCTAACCTATGCATTATTTAAATATTTATTTTTTACGTAAACAAATGTCTAAATGTCGTCAACGATGATAGATATCGCCATCAAGAATGCCAGTCATATGTACAAATGTATTAGTAAAAAAATTGTGTGTATTAGTTTCGGTCATACATTTCTTGTAGGGTATGTAGTATGAAAAAAGTTCATAATCTATTGCACAGCGGAACAGACTTTTTGGTCCCCGAAATTACCTCAGTTTTGTGCGTGTTGATGAGCCCTCATTAGTATGTTGAACTCGTTTTTTTAGTCAGCTCTCGTTTTCGAAATATCGCGGTTTTTTATTCATATTATATACCCAATTTTTTGGTGTTTTTCATCTAAAATTTAAAATGAGAAATTTTTTGGCAAGAAAATAGTTTACGTAAGCATATGTTTCTATTGAGTATAATAATTCCGTTGGTTGTTTCGAGATATCTGTCTGATCTTCCAACGATGTTGAAATTTAGCTGTTTTGGCTTTACCCTTAAGATTGTGTATCAGAAAAATTCTCACATAAAAATTTACACACCACGCACACGCCGTTACAGGGTACAAAGTTTTTAATTAAAATAATAAATTAGTTCAAAATGTAGCAAATTATTTAGAGATCAGCTCGAAAGTTAAGTTTATTTTCCACATCCTAAAGATACAAATGAGTAAATATCCTTTTTTAAAGTAATTATATCATTCTTCTTATTTTGTAGTATTCATTTGTATTCTGAGTCCAAATACAACATAAAAAAATCCCTCAATTAAACGTTACGAACCTTAGCCTAATAATCAATTTGGACTCACAAGCAAATACGTTCGAAATAATAATATTAATAAACAATTAGCTATTGGCTTAAGCTTTTCTCATGTTTACATGTTCATATATACATAAGTATGAAATCAAACCAAAAAAGTTTGTCTTGAGTAGAACAAAAAATAGACAATGGGAATGAAGAAAACTAAACCAATGGCAAGAATGGGCAAGTGCAATTTAATATCAACTTAAAAAAGATTAAATTCCCGTATTCAGTTTTCACGAAAAAAGTTGTATATATAAGGATTGAAATCACATTCAACCGAGTCACCTGACAAGTGGTGATAAGCAAAATGCATGTGATCAGTAACGATGGAAGTGTAGCGGGTTCCAAAAGTAGTGCTACTCTGTTCTGCTGTGTACGTTGAAAATTTAAGTTGATGTTAATTTTTCCCTTGTTCCTTTGAATATTAATCATACCCAATTCTTTCTGAATTAAACGTTAAGAACCTTAGCCTAATAACAAATTTGGATTCCAAAATTCCCTCATTTGCAGTTTTTCAAATATTACGAATGAGAACAGGTGGTGAGGTGGGAGAGAGATAGAAAGATCAATTCATTTACAACCATGCTATTGTGCGTTTTTTTGTAAAGCCCAGTTGCAAGACCCTCTCGTGTCAAGTAGAGGCATTGAATTGCTTAAGCTGTGTAGCTATTTATATTAGTTCTTTTACTTCGCCGACAGTTCTGCTAATGTACAACAAATCATACGTTTGCTAAGGAACTGCAAAATAGTACCACAAACCTTGCAAATAGAAGTGCACCCTTATATGACACAGAAGAACCTCATTCATTTCTTACTATGTTTTTTTAAATATGTTATTAAATATTTTGCATAATTTTTAATAAAATTGAAATTATAACATAATCTAACCTGGGGGGATTACTCTGTAATGCGATGCGAAAGGAAAACTGTTCGCATTTGTATGTTATTTACATTGCAATGCGAATGCATTTCTTTCGTTTCGAATTACAGAGTAACCCCCCTGAATTGTTCAGAAGAAAATAAATAATAATCAGCTTTGACCGATATATTCATCAAGACTGATTAGTCAGCTGTGATGGATATTTAGATCAAGCCTGACTAATCAGCTTTGACCGATATATTCATCAGGACTGATTAGTCAGCTGTGACTACAATTTATATCATTAATGATTAGTAAAAATCACTGGAGTGAGCAGTTCAGCTATATGTTCTATAGTCGATAAAATTCATAAGTTCGACAAAGACGCAAAATCACACGTACACAAAACTTTCCATCAGTTTTTTCAAATTGTTTTAAGAAAATGATAGAAACTTTGTTCTACCTGATGATGGATATTTCCATCAGCACTACCAGTCATATGATCGATCAAATGACTGTCACTGTTCTTGTAGGGATATTTATGTTCCAACTTTTTTCTGTGTAAATTTATTTATTAAAAATTAAATTCATACTGCATATGAAATTGTTTTTATTTATAAATAAATAAAAAATATGAATATTAGATTATGAACTTTTTTCATACTATTTATGTTCAAACTTTTTTCTGTGTAATACAACTTCTAAAACAAATTTTCAAGAATTTTTAAGTGAACTCTGTCAAATAGAATTTATAATTACTATGCAGTAACTGATCGTATAAAGACTAATGGACGACAAGTACCGTAAGTAATTATTTTTACGGCCTCCAAATCATTTTGTAAACAGCTTGAGGTAATGTTTCTTATTTTCCTTGCCAAATTTCCGGGAAGATTATTATCGTTAAGTACAAGCAAGTTTCAGTACTATACTCAGTTACGTCGAATTTTACATACCATGAGCCACAATTTGTCTAAATGTGTTTGATTTTTCATTTTATTTCTCTTAAAATACCTAATTCAGCGTTTCAATAATAGCGTCTACATACATATAATACATTTAAACCGTGACAACTCAAAGTTGTTGCATCTTCTATTAGCTTAACATTTCCACTAAACTTTCCAAAATGTTTTTTAAAATTAATTCTGCGAAAAATCTCGCAAAGTTTGTTTAAGATGGAATTATTTACTTTAGGAAACTATTAGAGCACTGCAATCATTGATACTTATACAAAGTATTCCACCTTGTGGAATACTAAATTCATCTTGCATGTAGTTTTCGAATCAAGCGGGTTAGAAAAAATAGCATGACTTCAATTTTATGGAATTTTTATGAAATTTCCATATATGTTTGAATCGTTCACATTTTTATTTCGTAGAAATTAAAAAATATTTTATGGAAATTTTATTGTTTAAACATACGATTAAATACATAAACTTAAAAAAAAAACTTAAACAATTTCACCGTGTAAACTTAATCGTCAAACGAGCTCTTGTAATATTTTAAATAAGCATTGAAAATTTTATTGATATTAAAGGAGAAAACCGGATTATAATAAAAATTTCTTATATGAATCAAAATAAATTTCGCTGTCACTTACTACATTATACATATATCCGTCAGGGGTAAAAGACTGTATTAGAACGGAGCTTTGTTGATACCTGGGCACCTCAGCAAGGATACAAACGCCCTTAACACGTTATCGCGGCTATGACGTGGTTGACTTTTCCTTCCTTTACACTCGTGGGAACTACATGGAACTTTCGAAAACTATTTCAATTGACGCAAACCGGACTACGATGAACGCGAACACACGCGAAACTGACAAAAAGGACGAGACGGCGACAGCCAACACAGGTGAGCCTGATGGTGAGACCAGGTCAGGCAAACCTTAGTACTAATCTGAGTACAACCACTATTGGTCACAATAATAAACCAATAGCAGGAAGCGGCCAATCCATGACCGCCGAATGCGGAAAAGCCGCACCCAAAAAATTAGCAACAAACGCAGCGAGGTAACCCTGGACTTAAAATCAAGTACCTCAACGGCAAACATCCCAGTTTCGGGTGCTGTCCGAGCCAAAATAGGCAAGGCTGCTATCCAAGTGCCAATTGTGGGCAAGGGAGCTACGAGGAAATCCTCGCGTTCCCGAGTTCCACCTCCCCCTGCCAATAAAGGAACTGCGAACAAGCCGACTCCTTAAGTAAAGAAGAAATATCTTCGTTAAAAAGAGCTAAGGCAACTTTATCTGAAATGCAAAAACATTCCCTCACGCCTACGGGAGTGCGTAAACGGCAACGGTGAGGAGGCGGCATAGTTGCAAAATCAGCAGCCCGCAAAGAAAACTACAGGACCCCAAAAATCGTTTGACAGATCGTACTGTGAAATGGCGAAAGGCCAACTTGTTATGGCTGTCTGTGCTATACTTTCTGAAAGATGGGGTATAGTGCGGCGGAAAATGATGAAATTACTTGCTCGTGCTCTTCAGAACAACCCAGGTCAGCACCCGCAATGTGAGGACGCCGCATGGTTTAAAAGTCGGGTTAAACTTATGGCCTGCGCAAATGAGCTATCTTTCCTACTTTTACAGCAGGGGATCGCTAGTCTAATGTCCTACGAGGAAACTGTCTCCAGCTCTGAGTAGGTGGGAGAGTTCTTTGGGAACTTAGGCGAAGCAGTTGACGAGGACGCCCAACGTCACAATTGTAAATGGCTAGGCACGGGCATGGTGAAGGCAACGCAAGTCAATCTTCACCATTCCCAACAGCCAGTTTAGGGTTTCTGACCCCAAGTTATGGAAATTGTCATCACAAAAAAGGATGACAATTTTCATTTGGGGTTATTTAAAAAATACATTGAGATTTTTTAGGAAAATTCCTTAAAAGTTTCTTTCATACATATATATATATAAGACCTCAGGGTTTGTAGTCAAAGGCGCTAACTACTAAGCCAACAGCACCCTCAATATATATATATATATATATATATATATATATATATATATATATATATATATATATATATATATATATATATATATATATATATATATATCGATATTTTTATTCGATGTATATCGATGCCGATCGATATTTAAAAATATATCGGCATCGATATATGTTGTTCACTTGCCCATCGCTAGTATACATATATACACATAATAAAAAAACAACCTATGTATGTAGAAGGGAGTAGGTAGGCCTTCTATAAGGCCTTGTTCAGAAGGCAAGCGAGCGTGAGTTCTGGATCTAAAAAAAGGTCTAGGAAGGTCTTACAGAAGGCCTTATAAATGAAGACCTTCAAAAGTTTGCCGCTGACTATGTATTTACTATATATATGATTATGTTCAATGTCAACGTCATACGGCAGAAATTGACGACGAAGAACAATTTATCTCAATGGTACTTGAGTGAGTAAAACCTAAACAATATTTTAACAATAAACTTTTGTATGAATTGAAGTGGCAGGACTGAGTCGTGAGTTGGAAAGAACAAATTCATTCCATAAAAGATTGGTTTGATATTGTTTGCTTGATGTGTATACATGCACCCCACCCCATATTAGTCGGGCTTAGCAAGTGTAGCTTTTTGTTGCATTTCTCAATTGAAAGCAGACGTTACACATACTACATCCATACATATTAAAGCCCAACACAGAAAAAGCAAGGAAGAAGGATGTTAAGGGAATTGAAAACCACAAAACACGTATGCATGTAACTTTGTAAGTATATACTTTATTGTAGATATTTTTTGTTAGTTTTATACATAATTTTATGAATCTGTTTTTGTCAAGGGTGATAAAGAGTACTTAAATAGTTCACAAACTAAACATTCGAATGACAAGTACACAATGCATATGCAATTTCACTTGTATGTTTGTATGTATGTACTTATGTATGTACATATGTATATTATTTGTTCACTTTATTGAAGCGTGTGTGAAATAAAAAAACACAAATAAAAGTGTTTGAACATGTTTGATGATTGACCTGATTATTTGTCTAAAGTTTATAATCGAAATTGTGAGCTAAAGATAAAAAATTAGAAACAAATTTAATAGATTCGGATAAAATTTATTTGACATCTTTTCAGCGCTCTCATCACCTTTAATTAAGCGAATAATCGAAGAACTAAACTACATAAACTTTAGTTCGATTGAAATTTTGAGTTAATTGTTTTTACCTATCTTCAGCTATAAATAACTTTTATCCGTATTACCTTTGCAAAACGCCAATATCAGAAAACTCGAGCGAACAGTAATAAAGTTATGTGACAAAATATATGAATTATGAAATAACTCCTAATTTTGGAATAATTTTTCGAAATAATTTCATTTTATTTTTAGAATTATTTAATTTTATACAACAATAAAAAATTTTATAAATCATTGGAAAATATTATTTGAGTCTTCTGAAGAAAAGTTTGCAAGCTATCGTGGGGGTCATGACCCCCACCCCCTTGGCCGAGCACTAGTATCTATTTTTTTTTATAAACTCTCAACATTTATTAAGCCGATTCACATTGAAATTTTAAAATTAAGCTTTTATTAATTTCTTTTTAATTATTGAGCTAGAGGTCTTCTTATAATTTATATAATAAATTTATTCTTCGATATTGAAATTTTCAATTTCCTGATGATGCTAACAAACTGTTAAGCGAAATATCGAAGAATAAATTTATTATATAAATTATAAGAAGACCTCGAGCTCAATAATTAAAAAGAAATTAATAAAATATAAAGGTCAAAAAAAATAGAATATTAATTAAGCTTTTATCATAATTGTATTGGCTAAGAGCAGATAAAATTTTATTTCAATCATCTTCATTGTTTACACACCCCGCAGGTACCTATGAAAGTCAGATAATTATTACAGTTTTCATAAAACGTAAAAAAAATTATTTAACGGAAAAAACTTATTTAATGTATAAAACTCCGTACTTTAAGGATGGAGTCTTTTTGTGTGCTAATATTTTTTTATGATTGTTCTAAAAATGCTCTAAAATTGGGCTATATTTTAGATTCGGTTTTTGGTGATTTTTTCAGCAATTTTTTTTTTCCTAACACTTTTTTTCGTTTTGGCTATTTTAAGGTTTTTGGCGATATTTTTTAGTTTTATCGATTTGTTTTGCACTTCTTTTTTTTGCGTTTGTTTCGTTTTGGTGATTTTTCTCCATTTTAGGTGATTTTTTTTTTTTGTTTTTTGATGATATGTTTATTTTAAGCGATTTTTTACGTTTTAGTGTTTTTTCTTTTTGCCGACTTTTTTCGGGTTTTGGCGTTTTTTAGTTTTTTGACGATCCTTTTAGTTTTGGTTTTTTTATTTTGATGCTTTTTTCCTTAAACGCTTTTTATTTTGGTGATTTTTCGTTACGACATTTTTTTTAATTTTGAAATTTTTTAGTTTTAGCGTTTTTTTAAATTTCAAGATTTTGCTTCCTACGGTTTCCAAGAAACAGCAAATTGTCTAAATTACATAGTCAAAATTAGATTAACTGATTAATGATTAGATTAACTGATTAATGTTTATTGTTTTAAATATCAGTGTCAATTGGTATATACCTAGTTTATACGAAGAGCTTATTTGCAAATAAAAACGTAAAATGCTGCCAAGTCCTTTTTTATTGTAACTTATTAAATCACTGATTATTCATCTATTTGTGAATATATTTATCTCTTTATTATTTTTTATTAACAAACATATGTAAAGGAGGCAACCCAAACTTCTTATTTGCAAATAGCGCGTTAATCAGTAATTGTTTTCGTGAGTTATTAATTTACAATAAAAATACATACTTGGTAGCACTACGTTTTTATTTGCAAATAACTCGTGCGTATAAACGTACTAATAGTCTATTCTACAGACTTCACCAATTAACACTAACTTTGAAAATTTAAAGTGTCTATATATAAGAATCTATATATTACATTAGTATTTCAACATTTTTTCGTTGCTCACTTTAGAACACCCTTTACTTTTTAACTGTCATATACTGTTATAGCGGCCGAAGTTTTACATATTCTGTGAAAATTTCAGGTCCGTAGCTCTTACCGTTCCCTAAAAAACAGCCTGTGACAGACAGACGGCCAGGCAGAAAACAATAGGTTCCTATACACTTTTGGTGTGCGGAACTCTAAAAAGGAACATCAATAGTGAACATTTCAATATACATCTTCAAGCTGAATTAGAAAATATTAAATTTATTTAATAATACTTTAACAGTAATATTATATTGTTTTAGGTCTAAGTAAATAATAATTGGCAAAAAAAAGCTAAACTAACTCATATCATTAAACCGTGCATATCGTGTCATAACCGCCGAAAAAGTTTAAGACCCAAAAAGTAAATTTTACTGTGGAAGTATTTCTTAGTTATCCTTGGTTCAAATCGACGTAGAGCCTCAGTATTTGCTATATAGGTAATATCCTTTAAGAAATTTATTTTTTGACATATTGTCATAGTTTTATTTTAAATGAAATTTATTTGCTGGTGTTTAATTATTGTCTATATGTATTTCATTGGTGCTTTACCAAATCGTCAGTAGACTTCAAACACAATTTTGAACATTTACAAACCCTTTATTTTATGTACAAACTTTCAAAAACCATTTGAGAGCTCACAAATATGTAAATGGTTTTCAAAAATAAGCATAGTATGCCTTGATAATTATACAAAACCCAGCAAATAATTTATATTCGATATGAATCTATTTTATTTTTCTACACCTTATACAATTAGAAATCCATCGGATAACAGTAAAAGTATTTATAAGGCGAAATGAAAAATAAAATCCAAATTAAAGCTTTGAGAAATTTATTATTTGACATATTGTCATAATTTTATTTTAAATAAAATTTTTAATTAAAATTGAAAAAAAGTTTATATTTAAATTTTAAATTTAATTTGCTTAAACACCAGTAAATAAATTTAATTTAAAATTATACATAATAATTAAAACCAATTTTTATAGAATATTTCTTAAAAGTGGTAAATTTTTTGGTTTATTTAGGGTCCTTGGTTCTAGGTCAACCGTATCTCATATATGTATACATACATATGTGTATATTTTTTAAGTAGTCTTATAATAAAAATTCGATATGCATACATACATATTGCATTGGCATGCTAACGTATTACATACATATGTCAGAATAAAAGAAAAAACATGTAACGGATGAAAAATTTAAATTCATTGTTAATATTCATACAAAATGTTTAAGTTTTTACCTTAAAACCAGCGGTATTATGTACGAATATAAAAACACTTAACTACCATCAGTGGAACGATTTCATAAAATTTCTTCTTCCTACTGTAAAATTAAAAAAACAAATATTTCAGTACAGGATTTTTTATATGACGATCTGTATGTATTTCGCAATCTGTGTGGTCCTATTGCAGTTGTATTCTTTTGATCTTTAACCGTCAGTTCTTCATTCATTATTATTGTTATTCTGTGCCACTTGTCTAAATTATAAAGAATAGTTGTATGTTATTTATTAAATAATTATTTTTTAAAACGTCTCGTTTAACTACAATAAACGTTTACAGGTGAAATTTATCACTTAGAATGCTAAAACAACATTTCAAATAGAAATTCAAATTTGTTGTCTTTTTTATTTCTCGCCTTAATAAACACAAAACCAATAATAGTGATTTCGATGACGCTCATGTTTTTATTTTTAACCATCTTCCATCGATTCTGAAAATTTTTTTGTATAAACAAAATGACCAGGTCTTTTCAATCCAATAGTATCTTTTTAACTTATGAAGGAAGAACTACCTGGCTGTCGTCGCTGTTTGTTGCAATCGCGACACTAGCACTTATACGCGACCGCTTAAATTATTCATACAAGTTTAAGTTGCTCGATCCCTATTTCGTTCGTCTTTTCTTATACGTGTGATGTTCGCCGCATTTGTAAATATTTTGCTAGTGTCGATCCTAAGATGATGATTACCTGTATGTTTGATCACGCAGCATTGTCGTTGCACACTCTTCAATCAACTTAAAGTAATATATGTACATACATATGTATGTACCCAGCGGCAAACTTTAGGAGGCCTTCATTTATAAGGGCTTCTGTAAGACCTTCCTAGACCTTTGTTTAGATCAAGTACTCATGCTCTATTGCCTTCTGAGGAACGCCTACCTACTCCCTTCTACATAGGTTTTTTTTATCATGCGTATGTATACATCAGAACTGTGAAATATTGCAATCCATTTAATTGCAATCACATGATTTCATGTTAATGATTGTTAGTTTTTTTATTGCAATCAAAGTCGTAAATTTGAATTTATGACTTCAATTTGAAATCATGAAATCAATTCAATAAAAATTATTTCAATAAATTTTTTTAAATTAATTTCTATATTATTTGATTGCAATCAAATCCAGTGATTGCAATCGAAATTAAATCAGAATGAAAATCATCGTTCTCTACAAATGATACTCCTTCTTCTAGAAGTAAAGTTTACTCTGATAATTAACAAAATGCATGAAGTGGCTAACCTACATTTTACTACGTTTTTTATACAGTTTTGATGGACTTTCACTATACACAGAAAAAATTATCATAGGTTCTTATTTTAACACACATCCCAGATAAAACTTGGTAATGATTTGTCATTACCGAACAACATACTTTTCAACCACAAACTACATACCGTCTGAATTACTTTACAGTAGCTGAACAATTACTTATTAGTAATTAAACAAGCCATTTATTCTCTTATTGGCAGAGTAGTAGTGTATCTGCTTATCACACAGATGATAAACAGTTCAACCTCTGGGAAAGCAAAATATATATATTTTTAACTGTGGTCATGTTTGTGAATAAAAGTTTTAAGCCCGTAATAAAATAGTTGTGCAGTAGCCTAGTGAGTAAAACGCTTGGCATAAAATAGCACAATAACTGAAAACAGCATAAGTTCAATGCTTAGCAGAGACATTTAATTTTTATTGTGTTTTGTGTATTCAATGCCTTCTAAATATTGAATTTATAACTTGTTATTTGTAATCAAATGTGGTAAGTACTTGCCTCCAATGACATCGCCATGTTAAAGTAATTGGTTAAAATGCCAAAGTAGAAGTAGTGAAGGGTATGTTTTTTAACATTTTAACCCATTACTTGCCATCAAAATTTTTCCTGGGATGTGTTTGAATTTGTTTTTAAATTTTATTATTTTTTATGATTTTTAAATATTCCAATACAAAATTTTGATAGAAAAAAATTGGATTTTTTTCTTATTAAATGTTTACGAACTTTAGTTTTTAATTTTACGAATTTTGTGGTAGATCCCATTTCCGTAAAAAAAATATATGAATTTATGAATTTAGTAGTAGAATATGAATTATAGTTTTTTCTGTGTAGTTGTGATTTCAAGGGAATTAATTGAAGTCTCGTGATTTCAACAAAACTTTTATTGCAATCGCATGATGTCCACGAAAATTGAATTACAATCAAATTAATTACATTCAATGATTTAAAAAATTATTTCAAAATGATCGCAATCACAAAAGATTGCAATTTTTACAAGATTTCAATTGTGTACTACGTTTGTAGCAACAAATCTGATAATACGTTAGAAAAAAGAAGCTGAAGAAGGCACAGTGCTGTGTCCCATAGAAAAAAATACAAAAATATTTAAGTTATTATAGTGTAGATAAAAATGTATCGATCGATAGATAACAATATAAATCAAACGAATTTTAAAGAGTTTTTTAGATTTAACTCTTTTCAACGGCGCTAGAGGACGCTAAAGTCAAAGAATTTTGAGTATGAACTGCTGCTAAACAACTACATGAGTTTTATATGATTCAGGAAACAGTTGTAAAAAATTAATTTTGGAATAGAAGAAATGAAAATTTTCCCTGTAATAGTACACATTCTTTTCTTATGAGTATTTTTCATTGGTTTGAAAAATGCTTATTTTTCATTTAAGCTCTAAAAAATTTTAATTTGAATGGAATATTAAAAAAGAAACAAAATATGGTACATGGGTTTTTTTCCTTTTCTTTATGCCTGCATTTTATTGGTGATTTACCAGTGAGATGCAGACATATAAACTAGTGCTGCCAGAAGTCTGAACCCGTCGACCAGAACATTTATAACACATATGTATCACAAACGAATGTACAACAAAAGCTCATATATTCCAAGAACTAATCATATAAAAATGAACCGCAACAAATTTTTATTTTGATACATGTATCAACCATATATTTCAAATTGAAGTCCAACAATTAAACAATAGATACAAAACTTAACATGTAATTCATACATAAAAAACAATAAACAAAAATAAAAAAATCATTTAAGATTACGAGGGGCGAAAATAAACACATTGGGTTGCGAGACGACCTGTGTTTGTTTATTTCATCGAGTAGTTGAAAGACGTAAGCCCCAGGATTTGTGTAAATTTTTACATAGAAATGCTCACTTTCATACGAAAACTTTGATTTTGATGGTAACTGTAAATTACTAAGTTTAATAAATCCAAATATCGTAATGAAGAAAAAAATCACCACTATTTTTCATATTATTGATATTATTAGAAATTTCAGAATTTTATAGATTGAAAGTTCTTGCATTTGAACAAATACTCAAAAAGACTGAAATTAATTTATATAATTTTTGGCAAACAATTTCTAAAATAAAGCGAGGCGATTCCACAAAGGCTTTTCCAGTTTTAGCAGAATTAAAAAAAAATTATTCTGCATAAACACCCGAATCTTGGTAGGAATCAAACCTGCGACCTCCCAGTTAATAGCTTAGCACACTCTTCAGTACGCTGATAACTAAACTAAATTTCGATGTTCCTTAGAAAATTAAACTTTAGAAGGAATTGTTTATTCTACAGATTATTTGAAACTCATAAAACCAATAGTAAAAGCAATTTAGCAAAAGTTATAAATTCGGAAATGTACTCATTCTGAAAATCATTTATATTCCATGCTGTCGTCAGCTTATTGGTTTGCTGCTTTCTAATGCTTTTTCCTATGTTTATGGGTCAAACCAATAATAAGGTGACGAAATGCTGGTAAAATAAAATTTTTGGCTGCATTGACCTGTATCAAAAAGCCAGGACAATTTAAGAGTGGACCAGGACACCAGGACAACATGTCTAAAACCAGGAAATCCTAATATAGACATGCTTTAGCCGCAACCAATAAAACTTTTTTAATATTATATTTTAATATATTAATTAAACAATTTTTAAACAAGTTAAAATAAAACTTCATATGGCTGTGTTGGGTATAGTTTTTTATATACATACATGAATGTATGAATTAATAAATCAATTTATTTTAAAAACCTCTTTAAAATGTTATTGAGTTTCTCAATTTGCCAATAGGTATTAATGTGGCTTTATGTCTTTCTAACATAGTGTCCACACCTGATGAATTTATATCAAATTGATATCATGATGAAAATTCATCACATATAGACTCAATTTATTAATGTTATATCAGTGTTATGATATAATCATCAGAGCTCAAGCTCAGATGAATATATTATGATATGAAACTTCATTTCATTTGTTGTTTTTACTTTAATGTTAATTTTGTTTATTAGAATTAGTAAAAATTATAAGAAATAAATATTTTTTAATGAAAAACCATACATTTTATGATATTTATTAAATAAGTCTTATTATAAAAAAATTAAATTTTTTTGCTGGCGGTTATTGTTGCCCATATAAAGGTGTAAATGCTCGATCTAAGCTGTACGACGATGAAGAAAATATGATTCATCATGATATAAATTCATCAACGTCTACCCCTATGTATTGATGTGAATGAAAAATTTACAATTTCTCTGCCGGCGTTATATTAGGTGTTATGATGAAAACTCTTCAGGTGTGAACACTACGTAATGAAATGTAAATAATAACACAATGCTAGTCGCAAAATGTAACAAATTGGGCACTTTACTGGTAAAGTTTAATTCGAGGATGCTGAATTCAATGGCGTTAGCCATTTTTCAAAGTTAGAACTCGTATTTGCGATATTCTCGATTTGAAATGTTCATGGTAAAGTATCATAAAAGCGCTTTTTATACTTTTGGGATGATTTTAAAATTTAAATATGTACAATATTAGGATATTCTGTGAATTTTTTAGATTTTTTTGTTAAACACGACTTTCTACGACTTCGCTTGATTAAAATTTACATTGCTATTTTGTTGTATCTAAATTTAAGAGTAATGAAATGAGAAAAGTGGTGATATTGTACTTCCACATTGTTGTCAAAATCTTTTAATTTGCTTTTAGCCAATTTTTTATGTATTTTGTTTTTATTTTCTATATTGATAAATAAGTTTTAATTTAATTTGGTTCAAATATTTGTTTAATATACCTAGGACGAAAGGAACTGACGCAGATTATGTCACGTGACTATTCCTTTGGGGATAGGGACCGGTTCGAGTTCTAACACTTTGCATGAAGGGGAGCTATCCCTATGAAATTATTTGTAGAACTGACTGGTCGTAGGATCCAATAAAAACTTTTTGTAAATAAAAACAAATAATTTTATAAATTTTTACACATTTTTGGAACATTTATACCGGTTAAGTAAAAGTTTCTGTTTTAACCGGTCACAGTACCTTCATATCTTCACTGGTACTATATTCACATGTCATGGGACAGGCACATTTGGAACAATTGACGCAAATTTCACGCAGGGATATAATAAATATCATACCAAATTTAAAATGAAGTTTATTTGCTGATAGTTAAGCATTGTCTATGTGCATTTCATTGGCGCCTTACAAAATCGTCAGTAGACTTCAACCACAACTTTGAACAGTTACAAACCTCTTATTTAATGCATAAACTTTCAAAAACCATTTGAGAATTTAGAAATGATAATTTTTTTTTGTAAAGAGAAGTAACACAATCAGGCAATGAATGCCTACCAGTTAATTAATTAATGTGTTATCTTCTTTTGGGAAAGGGATAGAGTAGAGAGAACAGGTGGTGAAGTGGGAGAGAGATAGAAAGCTTAATTCATTTATAACCCTGATATTGCGCGTTTTTTGCACAGCAGTGTAGCAAGCCTCTTTGGTGTCAGGTAGAGGCATCGCGTTGTTTGAGCTGTGTAGCCATTTTATTAGTTATTTTACTTCGCCGACAGTTCTGCTACAATACCGACGAAGAAGGGTGCTGTTAAGTGAATTAGGATATGTTAGTATTAATCGCTGCCGGTACTGCCAAAATGATCATTGCTATGCCTTCATCACTTTAACAGTCCAACAACAAAGAACACACCAATGCACATGAGAAAAATGCATAATGCTGTTGGCTTGCCTGGAAGTAGTATTGAACCCAAGACTTCAGGGTTTGTAGTCAAACGCGCTAACTACTCATCCAACAGCACCCTCAATCACAAAAGAATAAAATAAGCGTAGTAGCCTTAGAAACTTATACAAAACCCGGCAAATAATTTGTATTCGATATGAATCTATTTTATTTTTCTATACCTTTAGACAATGCTTAACTATAGGAAAATATACTTCATTTAAAATAAAATTATGACAATATGTCAAATAATAAATTTCTTAAAGATACCAAATTTAATGAGAATTGGATAAATTTTGTATGAGTTATAGTACTTTTACGATAAAGCATATATGGGAGGACCTAGAGTCCTTGCCTCAATCACAATAAAAATTACCACACAAGTGACTAACATGGGATGTAAAGCAACTACGGATTTTGACGACTTTGTGTGCAGTTATGTAGCCAATATTGAAAATTTTGTTTTTGGCATATATAGGCGGTAGGCGTGTCCTTTGTCTGATTTTGCAGAAAGTTGAGTTTTTCTTAACTAATGTATTTTATAGTAGTGTAACTAATTTCAAAACTGTGCGACAACTCCTTCTATTTTTGTCCCGTCGTTATAGGGTGCTCCTGTGGCTGAGTGGTAGTGATGCTAATCTATCAGTCCAGAGGTAGTGGGTTCGATTCCCTCCTTAGACCCTGGGTGTTTTCTGCAGACAAGCTACTCGCCTCGCGGATTGTGTTTGTTTAAAAAAAGCACTGTGCATCGTGTGTAAAAAATGTAAGAGTATGGAATGTGTTAATAATGCCTTGTGTCTGATAAATAAGGGCCTCCAGTAGGCCTGCTTACTGCTTCTTTTCGCCGTTGGATGCCAGCATATACATACATTCATATATTTATGTATGTACATATATGCCCGGTTGGCCATGTCTTTCCGACATCTTGCAAGACCGTTGCATGCCAATGTTAAAGCGTCGATGACCTGTTGGTGACAGCTCAAACAGATCAGTGAAGGCATTGTCGAACAAATGGCAGCTAAGTTCATACATGACAACAAGACCGACACTGTCGCCCATCTTTTCATTAATGACCATGTAAATGACAGCATCCTCAGAAATGTCCCTCTTACATTTTTTCGTTTCTTTCTTTTTTACACGTGCTCTACAATAACAATTTGAGGAATTTGTCGCTCAGAGAGTTTTTAATACAAGAAGTTGTAATAGACATTGTAGCAGAACTTTTCATCAGCTCAATTTCGCTCAATTTTAGCAATCAGGAATGTATCAAAATGATTCAAACTGGTGACAGAGTGACGGACAATGTCCACAAGAAGTTCATTTGCTGCACAGAAAAAATTATCACCAACAAATTTTCAAACTAAAGTTTTTCTAAAAATAAATTTAACTTTCAGTAAATGTTCTTTACATAATCAATGAATTGTTTGTTTGACTCGCAAACACCAACAACAACAAGAAAAACTTTGTCGTAAAAAACCAACCCTGATGACTACATACACACAAATAACGACAACAGTGATAGCAAAACGAATGCAATTGTACCAAGTTTGCTTACTGTAGATTTTTGAGTGAATCAATTCGTTAATGTCGTTGCATTAATTCTCATTCATTTTTTAGAGTCTTTAGAATCTAAAGACTCTAAAAAATTAAGTTTAGATAAACATACAGAATTGAACACATTTAACAAAGTGAAATTTCATAACTGCTTAATGGAGGATGATGATAATGACCCAGACAAAAATTTTGTTTGATGCATTACAAAAAATACAGTAAATATTTTTGTTTGATTAAGTAAACAATTTTGTTTAATACATATTTATTACTATTCTTAGACTAATTGTTTTATAAATTAAGACATTTCAATTAGTAAAATGTTTCGTTTACAATTTGTAAATTTTTTAGACAAATTGTTTTATAGATTTAAAAAATGTATTCACTGAAAACACGTTTTTTTAATGAAATCGTTGAAATATTTTTGTCTATATTTGCAATTTTGTTTGTAGGTCCGTTCCTAGACAAAACATTTACATTGAATTTCTTTACAGAAAATGAAATTTAGTTTTTTCTTTCGGGTATACGAAGAGTAGTGTTTTTTGTTGTAACGAAACTATACAAAATTTTAAATTGAAGTTTGCAAGACTAGCTTGCGGACAATATCTACCAACTAGTTGACATGAACAGTTGAGTCGTTTTTCTTTTACCCATTCTTTAAGTACGGTTTCTGTTAGATTGTCTTAAAATAGACTGCAATCGATAAATATCGTGCATGACAAATGTCAAAATTTCCTTAAGTAGTCGTTAATGAAAATGTAATCTACGACGGATTGGCCAACCAGGTAGCTTGCGAACAATATCTACCAACTAGTTGGCATGACCAGTTGAGTAGTTTTTCTTTTACCCATTCTTTGAGTACGGTTTCTGTTAGATTGTGTTAAAAGAAACTGGAATCGACAAATATCGTGCATGGCATATGTCGAAATATCTTTAAGTAGTCTTCTACGACGAGTTGGCCAACCGGGTATGTATGCATACATAGATATATAAAGTGTATTTTCCATAAGGTTTCCATAATGAATGTTATGATATTAAAGTGTGATTGAAAGAAAAATTCCAAATGGAAAACAAAAATAAAATATGTATTTAACACATCAAACGGATACCTTCATATTTCTGTCATCAATTACTTCCTTTAAAACATTTTCCAAGTCCTTTGGAAACATGTGAAGTATCACATTCTTTTTACAAGAGCTTTTTTTGATTACTTGAAAAAACTTTTGCATTTCAAGCAGGTCCTTGCCTTTTCATACTCTTTCTTTTTTACATTATGTACACCTACTTACATTTCAAAAAGAACTGAGCATCTTATTATTAATTGCTTTTTAATATACATATACATATGTACATATACATACATATATACATCCTTAGGTAATGGGTTTTTTTTGCGACATCCTCCAGTTCCAAAATCGTATACGGCATGGAAAAAAGTAATAGCAGCGATCTTACTTTTTCGCAATAGTGAAAAAAGTTCACGTACTAAATGCATTGAAGTTTTGTATACACGATTTTTATACATATTTAAAAAAAGTGATATTTTACTCGAAATAACTTATTTTTTTCTGTTTTTTAATGTATAATCGTACACTGAAAGGAAAACCTTCATATATAATGATTTTTTATTGAAAATTGCTTCATTAATTACAAAAATTTCATAATTACAATGAACAGCTAACACCTTCTGCTTCGGCCATGTACCATTTAAAATCAATAATACAAAATCAATATAAAAGAAAAAGAAAATTATACGATTAAAAAAATTAATTTCCGATATCTGTATTTGAACTTGAGTCATATTTCTTTTTTTTCATTTTCCGAATGAAAAAATTTCATATTAATTATGGCTACACAAAATGTATAATATGTGCCTGAAAAAGTTTCATAACGTTTATGTAATTTTTCATTGCTGATATGCAATGTTTTATGACATTAATGAAATTTTTCGTTGTACTAATGTAAGGGGTTAACGTAATAATTTCATTTACATTACGAAACATTTTCCTTTCAATGTACTTATTAAATCATTATCCACCATTTTGAGTAAACTTATGTGTCTTTCTTAGTTAAAAAAAGTACATACATACAAAACTTCAATGCATTTGATGCGTAAACTTCTTTCACGATCGTGAAAAAGTGAAATCTCTGTTCTTACTTTTTTCCCACGTCCTGCATGATTTTGGAACTGGAGCTTGCATATATACAAAAAATGCAAAAAGTTATTACCCTAATGTACATACATATTTATAAATGGTAAAATCTATTTTTAAGTCTTTACACAGAGTGGAATGTGAATGTTAATACATCTGAAAACTATTAATATGATCTAATTTATTAGCATTAAATATACATACTAAATACATACTCACAAAGAAAAATTGCATATTAAAATCGTAGAAAATAAGCTTAATTTGACTTTTTTCGGTAGCGATTTTTTCATATGTATTTCATGTTAATTCAACATGATGTTAGAATAACCTTCAAAGAATATTCTTCCTTTTGAAATAGCTAAATCAAAATTAAGTTTATACTGAAATAATACGAAGTTTCATATTGAATCAAAGTTATTTCAAGTTGAAACAACTTGAATTTGATACTGAAATAACACAACGAATCATGTTGAATCAAAGTTATTTCAAGTTCAAAAAACGTGAATTTGATATTGAAACAATATACATTCATTGCATTAGCTGAAAGAGAAGAGAGAAATCTTTGTAGTAATGCCAAATTTATTTTATTCAAATAAACCGAAGCTGAAAGAAGCAATAGAAGTTTTAATTGCTTAAGTTTTTATTAAAAGGACATATGTACAATGTACATTGTACATACTAGGATGTTACGAATTTTCGTATTCGTATCGCCAAATATTCGCCTAAGTATTTCATGACATTATGATACGATCCAAAAAAAATATGAAAGGAAAAATATTAAGTTTTTAAATTTATAATAGCACTATTTCCAAAAATTAATATATTACTTAAGCAGTAAAATAAAGTAAGAAAATAAAAATAAATTATTGGTTGCTGAGTTCATGTTAAAACTTTGATATTGCTTAAGCTTCGTATATATTTAAATAAAAGTTTGCTACAAAATCTTTAGTCTTTTCTATGAGATTTTTGGGTAAAGGTTCCCTGACGATCTACATTTAGCCCCAATGAAATGCGCATAGGAACTAGCTAATACCCCTCAGAAATTAATTTCAATGTTGTTTTAATATTCTACTGCATAGGTAGAATATTAAAAAAACGAAATATTAGCAATTCCCAATAAAATCACTAAAAAAGATATTAGTTTTTAATAAGTTTTGTATACAAAAACCTTTGTCTTTAACCTAAAATAATTACTTTCCTTTAGTAAAGTACGAAAAAAAAACGAAACGAAATATGAGCAGTTCCCAATAAAATCAGTAAGAAAAAAATATAATTTTTAATAAGTTTTGTATACAAAAACCTTTGTCTTTAACTTAAAATAATAATCTTCTTTTAGTAAAGTAAGAAACAACATACAAATATTTCATAACTAGCATTAAAAAGTAGTTTTTTGGTCATATCATGCTAAATTAATAATCAAAGCTCAGTTGAGGAATGTTGAACCTCCTTCCACTAAATATTCGTCCGCTGCGAACACTCCTTGGTGGTGTCTCTAAATATTACCAGGCTATATAAGGCAAGGTAAACGAATCTCATATTTTTCCTTATTTACTTTCCACCATATCAGTGGATGAACGTCATTTGCCATCCGCGATAGTTTTTCAAATAAAAGGATGAGCTGGAGCTTGGAAATTAAGCTGAGAAATATCATCTTTGCCTTCACCGTCACTTTCACTTGTATCCATGAGTAAAGTCATCATGTCTCTTAAAGATTAGAGGAAAATCCGGTTTTATTTAACCTGGTACATTTTTGAATTTTGATTACGAGAACTTAAATATGCGTCTGTTTGATTATCTTTAAACAAATCCAAAATAATACCGTATGATACGCTCTTTACACTAAAAGAATTGTTAGTGCAGTTAAAAAAAGTATTATTTAATAATGTTCTTTGTATCTTGGATCAATGAATGTTGCCGTGATAAAAAATATTTCATTTTCTAAAACTCAAAATTTGCTAAGAAGCTACTGCTTCAAAACGATCATTTAATTCTTTGCTTACTTCTTAAAATGGTTTTAACTTATCTGCAAAACACCTGCTAGCTTAAAAACGCGTAGACCGTTTTTTTCCGCACAGTTGAAACCTAATTTATGCTGAATTAAAATATATACATATTAGTGATGTTACGAATATTCGTACTCGAATCGCCGAATATTCGCCTCTTTCATGATATTCGTATTCGTATTCGCCAAATTCAAGCGAATATTTCACGAATATTTTGTGAATACGTTCCAAAAAATAATACATAAAAAATACTGAAAATTAAACAAAAAATAAAAAAAATTTGTCTATAACGCAAAGCAATAATCTTCTTTTAGTAAAGAAAAAAGAAACGAAATATATTTAAAAAGTAGAGTCCTGTTAAATTAATTTATTAATCATATTAAAGTAATACTCAAAGCTCAGTAAAGGAATGTTGAACTTCAAAAATAAAAGATTTGAAGTCTTTTCTCCATCAAGCCTATTGCGCGGTGTGTAAATAAGTTCCGCATATATTGTAACACAAACATTTCTGCACTTTAACTTATAAAATAATGTGTGAAATGTAATAACAATAATAAATAAATAAACATTCGCTCGCTCGGAACACTCGCCGCTGGTGTCACTATATATTGCCTGGGTATAGGTAAAAGAAGCTCGTATTTTCCCTTATTCACCTTCCACCAAAAATTTAAAAATTCAGGTGCTAAGTTAATAATTTCGAATTCCGTCATCGGAATATCATAATAATGTTAAATACCTATATTATTGTGACAGTTTTTCTCAATTTATTGTTATTGACACAAAGGGTAGATTTTTTTTCAATTAAATTTGAAATGTTAAGTGGTACTAACTATTTGAATATTCGTATTCGAATTCGGCGAATATTGTTTCAGATATTCATATTCGTATTCGCGAATATTAAAAATTGATATTCGTATCATCACTAATACATATATTCATTTGCCTATAAATATCTGCGAAAATATTTCCCCAAACAAAAACGCAAAGTGAGAAAATGAAAATCTGAAAGTATGTATTTAAGAGTATGTATAGATATTTTAAAATGTTCGGTTAAATATTTTTTTTCAATTTATTGGTATTTCAATTAAATTTGAAATATCGAGTGGCGCTAAATTTCAGTTTGATTATCCGTATTCTTATATATACTAAAAATTGATATTTGTAACTTCACTAATACATAAATATTTGAGCTAAGCGTATCCTTAGTCTAAATTAAGCGAAATTCTGTAGGGATGTAAGTTTCATTATCTTAATTTGATGCACAAAATTTCAAAGCGTTTTTCTGTCCTTTATACAATTTTTTCATTTCGGTATAGAATCCTTGCTCCGATATGCTGCAAATGTTTAAAATTTCTATCTTTTATGAATATAAATTAATGTGCAATATTTTATCGTTGAACAATAACTTTTTCTATTTATGGCCGCCATACTGGACTTCCCCAGCACCCGACCGCAAAAAACACCAACTGGTTGTACGAAGTCCAGCCAGCCAGTGCAAGCATCAGTCATTGAATCAACACCTCTCGCAACCATTTTGGTAATAACCGTAGACATCAGGTGAAATTAAGTCAGGGAACTTAATTGACAAAAACTGGAATTTTCATACAACACACATACACCACACACAAATTAAAATTTTCTATTGTCGGGAAATTGTGATTTTTATCAATTGCGTTTCTTCACTTAATTGTGTATAAAATCTACATTTGTCCATCGATTTTAATAATTTATGGCTTATTTTATTCCTAATATAACTGTCCTTCTGATAAATGTGAAAAATGTAAAATTTTTGATCTCTTAATTTTTTTATGAGCTTTTGAAAACGAAAAAAATATGTAAATTTGCATGAAACAAAAATTTTTCGCCACTAATTTCTGAATAATTCCGAAACAGTTGGAAATATGAAAAAAAATGTGTATAAAAGTTTTTGCAGACTTTGGCGAAAATGACTTTTTAATGGTATAGTAAAAACTTTCTTATTCATAAAATATTATAATGTTACGATTGACTAAAAGTTCCAAAAATTTCAGAAAACCATAAACTTTGGGAAAATTACGCCTATCGCGAAAATTTGCGAAAAAGTTGAAAATTTAAACAAGCCATAACTTTGCTTAGAAATTGCTAAAACTGTAAGAAATGCCAAAAATTCGGAAAAAATCGAGAAAATGGCGATGATTCCAAAAAAATTGCTAACAGCTGCATGATAACAAAAAAAAAATTGTATAAAGAGCCTAACAACTTGCAAAAAGTCGCTCCTATCCCGAGCATTGCAATAATTCGCGAGCAGTTGTGAAATCGGAAACAAACCATAACATTGATTAGAAACCGCCAAAGCCGCAAGTTCAAGAAAAATTGCTAAATATATTGAAGACATCACTAATGTTGTAAAGAATAATAAAATTTAAGAAAACATTGCTAACATCCCGAAAATTGCAATGTATAGTAACCGTTTTTCTTCTTTAAGTTTAATAAAAGCTTATCACATTATATGCTAAAAATTTACTGAATTCGTTAAATAACATTTTTTCACTATACAAAATCCTCTATCTAATAACGTATTGAGTATTTTCGAATAACAGAACCCTTTATCTTTCATAGAATTGCCAATAATGCAAAATTTTAAAAATAAATTACACACAAGATTCAGTCCTGGCACAATACCATCTCATTGGTATTGTGCCAGGACTCAATCTGTTGTACAAGATTTGCCTTGCCAAGAAAGGCAAACAAAATATTGCCAAGCTAACAGGTTGCAATGAGATGGTGTTTACCTATCAAGTACTTGGTCCTTATTTTGATATCAGTACTTTTAACGCTCGAAATTTTTGGATAGGAACTTGGCCTTATTTTCACATTTATGTTTTTGTGCGGATCTCAGTTCTTTTTTCCAAGCTTTTATTTGGTACAATAAGTGCCCCATACAAATAATAGCCCCACCATTAAGTACTAAAATTAAGAGCTCCGCTTTAAAGCTGTCAACATATACAAATTTTGACATACGAGCTTATAATTTGCGGAAAAAAGTAGAACAACTGTGCTTATAATATCACCTGTATAAATCCACCTGCTTGCATCGTTGCATTTGGAAAATGGTGTAGTATATTGATACTCACAACCAGGGATGTCAACTTAGCCAGATTTAGCACGTTTTTAGTTACTCAAAACGCGAAAAAAAAGTTTCTAGCCCCAAACAAAACAACGCGCCAATCTATCACTTTTTACAACTATTTTTAGCCCTTTTAGCACCTTTTTACTTTTTTCAATATGGATATATATTTTATTTTTGCAAAACTATTTCCTCCTTTATTCTAGCAATAGCGAGCTGATGTTTCCTTGTAAAAAGCATCCACCTTCATAGGTGGTAAAAGTGAACAAGAACGCTGATAAGACGGTGTAGCGGCCTCTCGAAATCGGTAGTACTGATTCGTTCTGCTAATCTGATTTGAATATTCCAACACTCCACTCTTAATAAAAATAATTTGAATTTACATTAATTCAAATATTGAACTAAAAGCCGAAATAATAAATTACAGACTTATAACTATTCAGTTCAAAAAATAAAATTACGTAAAAAATTAAATCAAAATAGTTTTATTTTTGATCATTTGTCCATGATTTTAAAATGTCAGAGGGCGGAAGTGATCAAACGAGCGATTAATAAGTTGTATAGGATAAATGTTGCAGTCTTAAAGCCGGGGCACATAGAATCCGTCGTACGTTATACGTCGCCTTTTTCAACTGGCATCAACGTAACGACGGAGGAGGTTGACACAATGAGTACTTTGTTGACGGATATTAAAACAACTGTTTTTTCTTCGCATGTTTCTGCAACTAAATTTTATTTGATTTTATTTATTTATTTTATTTGTTTTTATTGTTTTATTTAATTTTTGGTGCCAAACAGCAGAAAAAACTAAATCGAAACAAAGCAAAAAACCAATTGACCGCTGTCAAAGTACTCGACGAACGTTAAAAGTTAAAATTTGGCCAACTTTAGTACTTTGCGTTGACGGAAACATACCGAATGTGACTAAGCTCATAAGAAAACAGGCATTTCAACTTAGTTGTCAGTTGAAAAAGGCGATGTATAACGCACGACGGATTCTATGTGCCCCGGCCTTTAGAATATTAAATTCAGTCCTTTACTTCTTGGTATACAATGAAAATTCTCTGCCCTTAGAAAATGTTTACTTTTATATTCTTTGTTGCAAATGGCTTTTTAAAACAGTCAATGGAAAATTTCAATGTTTGATGCAAATGGTCTTGCGAAAGCGCAAATACAAAATACCGTATCTTTTGTACGAAATTTAATATTTTGTTGTGGATTTCATAAAAAAGCTACCATATTTTGCATTTGAGCTTTCGTAAGACCATTTGCATCTAATATTGAACTCCGATAATGTGTTAATTGTTTCATCTCTCAATCGGTTTCTTATTCAAGTAACACAGCTTTCAGTTGTTGAGAAAAGCCCTTCGCCCACTACAGAAGTTGCTCGGATAGAAGATTTTGTGTGCAGTTAAGTCAAATAAGAATAATTTTGTGCAGTTAAGTCAAAAGCACGCTTAAAAAAGGGAGTTAAATCTAATTGTACACTTTGAGCCTTCGATGGTTTCTTTCCCATTGCATGGATATTATTTCATGATGAACGATAACAATTAAAAGAAGGATTTTTGGGTACCAAAATCAGTACTTTTTATGTATATAAATATATTTTAAATCCCATGAACTCCCGGCTAAAATTTCCGGGAAATCGGGAAACGAAAACAAGCGATTTTCCCGGAAATTTCCGGGACGATAAATCCCGGAAAAAACCCCAATGCTAGACCATTTACACAGGATTGTGAATTGGGCTATTATATCAGGGTTCCATTTCGTGCAGAAGTCGAAAGGCTTGTGGAATACATAGTCTAAAAACAGCTTTAACAAACATCTTTTCTCAACCCCCGAAAGGTATTTCGCTGAGGGAAAAAATATAGATTTTTTGAACCACTCTACTCTATATGTATTAAAAAAACTATAAATAAATGAAATTGTAAAAAGTGTCATCTGATTGAAAAATAAAGTTTGCTTTGATGGTTCATAAAATGTATTAAATAAGTTTTAATAAATAATACAATTGTTTCTAGCTCATTTTTTAGAGTAATCTGGTTGAAGAAACGGTGCAAAATTTTCAACATTCGACATTTTTCATTAAATTGCATATAATACAATTGTTTCTAGCTCATTTTTTAGAGTAATCTGGTTGAAGAAACGGTGCAAAATTTTCAACATTCGACATTTTTCATTAAATTGCATATATCTTGAGTTTAACTTCTAAAGCGTAGTATGCAGCTCTAAATGATATTCAGGCTGCCATAAGAAGTATGTGTAAAAAAAAACAAACTGAAATTCAGGTTGGTAAATTTCTTAAAGAAATTTCCGTTTACTAGTACGCAGTTCCAAAAGAAAAGTACACGGAATTTGGGCATTTATTGTCTATTACAGGCATGTTATAACAATAAGTGGAGAATTTTTTCCGTCAACTGAAACAAAAATTAATGTTCAGACAATTGTTTGGTCACGGAATTTTTGACATTTCTAGTTTTTCGTACATTGTAATTAATTTTTAGTGTTTTTGTGTGTTGTAAATTAAAAAATATATAAATTTGTGTGTGTGCAAACAAAATTCTGTATAAAATTCTACACGATTATTTTTCCGTGTAGAAATAAATGCAAAACTCCAAACCTGAATTTCAGTGAGAACTGCATACTACGCTTAAAGCGTACGAAAAACTAGAAATGTCAAAAATTCCGTGACCAAACAATTGTCTGAACATTAATTTTTGTTTCAGTTGACGGAAAAAATTCTCCACTTATTGTTATAACATGCCTGTAATAGACAATAAATGCCAAAATTCCGTATAATTTTGTTTTGGAACTGCGTGCTAGTAAACGGAAATTTCTTTAAGAAATTTACCAACCTGAATTTCAGTTAGTTTTTTTTTTTTGTGCTTAATAATCATACGAGTGTGTTTTAGTTAAAAGACAAAACCGGGATGTCTTATTTGGTGTGTTTTAAGGCTAACACTGTTGTTAAAAAAGACACATTACACTTAGAAAAAATATGTATGTATACAGCAAACTGAGTTGTTTTATCTACTTCGAAGAAAAATCTAATTTTGATCTGGTCAGTTAATAATAAGTTTTGAAAATGTTACTAACTGAGCTGAATCGTTGCAAATTAGTTTGTAAATTTTGCGAAGAAAGCCCAAACAAAACTGAAAGTGAAATATTTTGTCATTTTAAGGACATGGGATTAAAACAAAATTTATCTACAGGGCAATAAACTTATTTAAGAATAATAAGTCGGTTGACGGAAAATGTAGTTTTATAGACTCCAAAGTTATATAGACTAGTATGTAGTTTATAAGACTCTAAGTTCGGTCAAAAATGAAAGCAAAAAGAGTAGGCTGCACTGCAAAATCTTACCGCCAATTTGGGTAAGGCTGAACCCACACCGAATACTACAAAACTGTTTTTTTACGTATACGACAACAGAACATTAGTTCTTTTGAGACAACCCACACCAAATTTGTTTTTGATGTGTGTCATCATCATACGAGTGTGTTTGACGTATAAGACAAAAACGTTTTGTCGTATTTGGTGTGTTTTCAAGCTAAGATATATAATTATGACAAAAACACAATTAACAAATATTTAGAATCGATGTTCGACCAGCAAAAGAAGAAAAAAGCAATCCCATCTACTAGTGAAACAGAAGGATATTACATGCAGGATACGCCGCTCTCTAGAAATTATTTTCCTTGCTCGTCAGAGTTCATATGCATGATGGATACGGTGACTAGGCTTGCCAGACGCGCTTGAATGAGCTTGATTGTCAAGATATTTTAGGTGCTGTCAAGTTACAAGCTCAAATGTAATATGTTAAGCTGAAATGATATTTTTTACAGATACAAAGAAGTAATTTTAAAAATTTTATGAAAAAATATTTCATAAATTTTTAGTCCAGTATACAATTATTAAAACTGTTTACAACTTAAAACAATGTTCTTCTCGGTCATCAGTCATAAATTGTTCAAATGTATTTTTATTGACAGTCTGTTAATATAACTTATAGTTTGCGAGAACAATATGTAGTTCTTGTTGTTTCTACATCTGTTTTCAATGACCTCTTACAACTAGATTTAGAGTTGGAAAAAGCCAGCCTATGTAGTAAATAGGCAGACGCGGATACAGGGGGAGAAAAATAGGCTATTTTCCATCCCAAAAAAACGTACCTCATATAAATTGAGTTTCTAAAAAAAATTGCAAAATAGTGTGTCAGTTAAAAGTTCCCCCGCCAAAAGCTCAAGCTGGATCCGCGCCTGTAAATGATAAAGTAAGAAAATAAAAAACCTGATTGTTTATGGAGCTCATGCTTTGACTTTCATATTATATAAATTTTGTATGAGAATTTTTTGCATTAGTCCCAGCGAAATGCGCATAGGAACTTGATAATACCCCTCAACAATCACAAAATGTAAATGTTGCACCAATCATTTTGAACGTACTTGTCCTATGAATGGTTAAAAAGGAATGGTACAAAATGTTCCTGAGTCGTGACCGGTGAAGAGACACCGTATCACAAATCTAGTTCAAAACTTTTATCAAAATACCCCCACTGTACAAGCAGATATTTTCCAGATCAAAAATATTTGTTTGAAGTAGAACCTGTCACTCACTGTTTTAATTATGTCAATTGACCTCCTCCAATGACAACGCAATGTAAAAGTTACCGGTAACTTTCATACAAAGTTCCGGAACTCGAAACTGGTTCCCAAGGAACTGGTTCCCAAGGACTAGCAACCGGAGTCCTTGGGAACCAGTCACGCGACCTGTCTTTTGGCAGGCTCTAACGTTATAGGTTTTTATATTATTTATGTTATGTTTGTAATATTCCTCATTTAGACTGTTAACTAAACTTTATATTACATAAATATTTTAGAGTGTCAAGTTCTCTTTTGAAAATCAAGCTGATTTTAATTGAATGTCAAGCTAAAGCACGATTTGAATCTGGGAACCCTAACGGTGACCAACCGTACACTATTATAATGAACAGTACGCCTCTTGTCCACTATTTTTTTTTTTTTGTACGCTATTTGTACTTTTTTTTAATGCATGACCCTTATGTACATTATTTTTCTCACAAATGTTCACTTCTGTTCACTTTTTTTATTACTTCCAACATATTTAGCAAACAATTTGAAATCAGCTTATATTACATAAAAACTCGTGAATACTGTTTCCCTCGAAATGAAGAGGGTGTTGAGTTTTCCCTTCTTTTGCTATCATGAATAAAAATTCGAACGACTTATTATGAACGACTTTTTCACGTACATATTTTCCCTTTTCCACTGTTTTTGTTCACTTTATTTTAGCAGACGAACTGGATAAACATCATATAATTGCTATTTTATCCTTCCAATTAATTATTGAAACTTGTAAATATTTATTTTTAGGACAAAATCAGTAAATAATATTAACACATTTACATTAATTCCTTGCAACACTTTTCTGACACACATGAACAAAGTTTTGCGGTGTTGGAATCACAGGCTATATGGTCGGTGGACGGAATACCAAATGAATTTTCCGCGTCTGTAGGGAATCATTCACTGTTTTATTCACTGTTGATAAAATTTAATTTAACACCAAAGATTATTTGATTAAATTAGGCAGGCTGCTAGCAATTTATCGGGTAGTCCAATGGATTGGATGCATCTAGCAAACCTGGACGAACAATTCGATTTTGTTTAGATTCCTCATGGAATGAAAAGATAATTCCAATTCTTAGCACTGTATTTTTTTAATTTTAAACCAAAATTTATTTGCTTTTTAATATATTTTATTGAGCTTCTTTCCTTTTTTACATTCACTGAGAACTGATTGCGGAACAAAATGTTCAAGGAAACTTCGCGATAGCAATTTTCCCTCGAAGGGAAATGAAAATTTCATGGGAACATAACTTGTTATTCGCGATAGGGGTGATTATTACATTCAACAAAGCCACCTGACAACTGTTGATAAGCAAAACACACGTGAGCACTGACGATGGAAGTGCAGCGGCTTCCGAAAGTGGCGCTACTCTGTTCTGCTGTGTACGTTGAAATATTAAATTGAAGTTAATATTTTTCCTTGTTCTTTGGAATGTTAACCTTAGCCTAATAATCAATTAGTTTTGTTCTATTTTTTAATCCATAAAATGTGTACACTATTTATCCATGGAATTAATGGTCACCGTAATGATGACGAGTCATATTTTGCCGTCAAATGCAATTTGACGAAAAGGCTAAATTTATTCGTCTTTGTACCAGATCTCTCCCCTATTCTATTCTAATATAAAGTTTTCAGGAGAAGTTTAATTTTTGGTTAGCCATAACACGTGTTTACAAATTTCGAAAAACTTTTCCGTTCGCTAGAAATTAAAGTTGTTTCTTTAGTTATTTTTTTCCTTCAGCTCTAGTTTTCGCGATATAGCGTTATTTAAAAAATAAAGCACTTTCACCACACATAGTAGCATAACTTTAGAAGGGGTTTCTCTATTCAGTAAAGAAAAAAACAGAAATTCGGCAATAAAATAATCTTGAGGCCGTGCAAATATTATTTCTAAATTTGCTCAGTACTTTCAGTGATATCATAAAAAATTTTTAATTGTTTGTTTTTAAGAACGCATAAAAAATAAAAATACAACAAGGAACTTATTTTTGATTTAGTAGATTGTATCTAAATTAGGGATGCAACGAATACCGATACCGATATATCGGCAATACTTCAGATTTTCCGATACATCGGTATCGGCGATATTTTACTGTCGATACGACGATACTTTTAAAAAAATTTTCAGAGTTTTTTTCTGACAAATTATTTATTTTTTGTTAATTTTACCATGAACTAAACTCATTTCGTTATTTTTTAAATCTTATTAATATCAATTTTAAAAATTAATAATATTTTATACTATTATTCTGTAAAAAAAATTATTTATTTTTTGTTAATTTTACCATGAATTCAAATTCAATTCGTTGTTTTTTAAATCTTATTCCAGCAAAAAAAGACACCCCAAAGAAGTCATGAAAATGTAGAATTCGCGATCCGGAAGTATTGCAAATTTGGATCATATCTAATTAGTTTTACATATCCTTGCCATTGAAAGAAGTTCTGTTTTTCGATTACCAATAACCGAATTGAAATCGATGCTCGGACAAATTTCTTTTTCGGTGTTCTATAATAATTTTTCCTCAAGAAAAAAGGATTAAAAAGTACCCATTTTCACAATTTTTTTTATGCGAGTATGGCGAGTATTTTTTAAAATTATAAAGGAATTAAATTTTTTTCTTGCTTTTCTACTAATTACACTATACGACAAATAAAGGCATTTGGAAAAACACAAGAACTGGTCAGTACAGGTTCGATTGTCCTACAATGGGGTAGTAAAACCCTTTACTCAATTTGGCGAATTTGGTGACCAATTTTTTTGCGGGCCTTCAAAGTTTCTGAAAATCAGTGGGGCCTCAAAAAAGGTGTCATCAGTATTTGGCCAACAGCTAATTCAAACTCGTAATGTATCTAAGAGTCTGTTTAACAGATTTTTTTTAACATTTCATGGCAAAAAATTTTTTTGTGAACTTTTTGTTGACAAAATTAAGGAAAAAATAGTTTTTTCACTTTTTTCAGAATAACTTACAGGGACTTGTAATTTTTAACTAACAGCATTTGGCAAACTTATAGTTACGGTAGAACTGAACAACTTTTGTGAACATATCAATACAATCTGCACGTATCTAGGCACTCTAATAGCTCACACAGACAACTTTTTACCTTAAAAATTGTAGTTTATCACTATTTTTTATGGTAAAAAAGTATTTTTTGTTTAAATAGTATACTCAAGTGCATACTTCTCTGTTGTAATTCACTAATAATATGTTCTTGTACTTTTTTTTGAAAAAAAAAAATTAACAAAATTATTTTATTCACTTTTTTCAGTATAACTTATAGGGACTCCAAATTTTTCATTACCATTATTTGGCAAAACAACAACAAACAATAAAAAATAGTAAATACTAAAATCAGCAACATAAGAAATGGAAAATAACAAAGAAAGCAAAAAATGTAATAAAAATATATATAGCCTAACTCGTAAGAAACGAAAATTTTAAGGTAGAAATTAGTTTTTCTGGGCTGTTTAGGATGCCCAGATACATTCAGATTGTATTAACATGTTCACAAAAGTTGTTCATCTTTACCGTAGCTACAACTTTGCCAAATGTTGTTAATAAAAAATTACGAGTCCCTGTAAGTTATTCTGGAAAAAGTGAAAAAAAATTTTTTTTCCTTCATTTTTCAAAAAAAAAAGTGCACGAAAAAATAATATTTTGGCATAAAATGGTAATATAATCTGTTTAGCAAACTCTTAGCTACATTATTGCCATATATAGTTAAGCGGTATCACCAAGTTTGAATTTTCTGTTGGCCAACAGTTGATGACACCTTTTTTTGAGGCCCGCTGATTTTCCAAAACTTTGGAGGTCCATAAAACGAAATTGGACACCAAATTCTCCAAGCTAAGTGTACTACCCCGTGGTAGTACAATGGAATCTATACTGTCAAGTCCGTGTGTTTTTTTGACTGTTGCACTGTGTTATCTGCATAGTTTTAATATAGATTTTTTGGAAGCAAAGAAAATGTAGCTCCTAAAAAATACTTCCAATTTTTTATACTGGGTTAATATCAATTTTAAATATTAATAATTTTTACACTGTAATTTTGCATAATAAAAAAATTGCACTTGAGTTTTGTTAATCTAAACTTGAACTAAATTTCAATATTCGTATCGGTATCGGAATCGGTATCGGCGATATTTATTTTTAAGTATCGGTATCGGTATCGGATCGGCAAAACGGCGTATCGTTACATCCCTAATATAAATGTATTCCAAAAGAATTGAGCCTTTTGATTGAAATTGGTGCACAACTTTTAATTTTATTCATAATTCTGTGGTTTTCTTTGATAACGCCGCGTCGTTATTAAAGAAAACCACAGAATTCAGTGAGAGAACTGAATTTATAAAAATTAAATTTTCATACAACAGCAACTTCTGACTTTGTTTTTGTGTTTGCTACTGTTGTACGGAAATTAATATTTTATCAATTCAGTTCTGTCACTAAATTATGAACAAAATCAAAAGTTGTACACCAATTTCAATGAAAAAGTGCTCAATTCTTTTGGACTATATTTCGCTACATGCTACTGGACAAAAAGCTGGCCCGTTGTTGTATCTTTATTTTGTTATAAAGTTTTAAAAACAAAAATGTAAAAATTTTGATAAAAAACTGTTTTTTTCTCTTTACGATTCCACTAAAAATACTGTGCAGATTAAAAAATAATGTTTGTACGGCTTAAAGATTATTTTGTTGTTGAATTTTGAATTTTTAGTTAACTGAATACATAGCCAGCCTTCTCAAGTTATGCTAATATATGTCCTGCAAGTGTCTTCATTTTTGACATAACGGTTTAACGCGAAAACTAGAGCTGATAAAAAATTCTAATTATATATTTAAAATCTGCATAACATATGTAGACGGTAACGGATACAATATTTTGGAACGCGATGTACTGTAAACATGAGTAATCGAACCACTTTTTTAAAGGTGGTTTAGATATTAGTGCCCAACTTCAAAATGAAAAATATTTCTTGGCCGGATTCGGCGTTAACTTTACACTTGTTCGTATTTTATTCACCATACGTTGTTCCATAGTTTAAGTATATAAAATTGATGCTGGTGTTACACTCAAGTGAAATTTTCCAAGTGAAATTGTGTAAACATAAAAATACTATCAAATTCCTAGTATTATCCATTTGTTGATATAGATCAAAATAGTTTTTGCTTTCAGAAGAAAGAAACAAACAAAGATGTAATTTGTAACATAAGTTGTTATTTGCGAAAACCAAAAATATATGGTAAAACGGCTTATTAGTCTCCATTTTTTACCATTTTTCAAATTACGTACTACATATTTCAAAATAATTTACTTTTTCATAAGACTTTTTAAATAATGGACGTGAAAACATATTTTTGTATTAAGATTTTTTTCTATAAACATTTTTGTACTATAAAAACTCATAATAAAATAAGAAGTATCACTTCATAAAAATTGACATTATATATCTAAAGATGGTAGATTTAGTTGATATTAAAAAGGGGCAATAAGAGTGGCAAGACAGTTAAAAACTGGCATGGCAGTACCCAAAAGTGGCAAGTTGCCACTTTGTTCGCAAGGCGGTCAAAGGAAAGAAAATAAATTTCTTTATTTTCTTCGTTTAAAGAGCAACCTTTGCTATCAGTGGTGTGTTTCGTGGTGTTTGAATCGGATAAGTTGTTTTTTGGCGTGTGCCAAGCGGTAGCAAAGTACTATTGTAAGCAGGGCTGCCATGTCTTTTTCACACGCTCCCAAAATTCTAAGAAACATCTACCCAAAAAATTCCAAGTTAAAAGGAAAAACCCCCAAGAAAATCCTCATTTAAAAAGTTTTTTTTTCATGGTCAGGGAAGAAATTTAGGTAGAAAAAGTGGTGTGAAATGAATGTTTAAATGATTCTTGTCAATTTTATTTACCCCATTTGTATCTCTACAGTTGCAAGAAGCAAATAAATATGTTTCATGATATATTTGAACATGTAAATTTACTCTATATTATTCACGGACTATTATATTATGTATCAGGAGATCATTTTTATCACATATAAAGTGTTACGAAAGTTAACATACATAACATAATAAACTACACTATGCTATTCGCAAAATTTTCCAAGTTGGGCTCCTTACTGTTAAAGTTAATTCAAGTACCCTGAATTCAATGGCCTTAGCCGTTTTTCGAAGTAAAAGTTCGTTCGTCATCGCTACATTAGCGACTTAAATTTTTCGTAGTAAATTACCATAAAAACGATATTTTAATACTTTTAGCAGGGACTGAAACCGAACCCGTTTGGATTTAGGTTCGCTGCTTATGAAGACTTTGAACCCGTTGAACCCAAAAAAAAATTTTTTTAAAGCTAAATAAGTTAAATTTAATTAAATTTAAAAAAAATAATATATTGTTGAAACGTATAAATGTGAATGTAAAATTGATTTATGTATATTATTATTAAACAAAATAATTGCGCGTGCTTAAATTTTTGGTTTTAAGCCCGAACACGAACCCTGAACCGAACCCGAACCTGAACTTTTAATTTTGATTAACCTGAACCCGAACCTGAACCCATTTTTTCATGGTTTCAGTCCCTGACTTTTGGATGATTTTCAAATTTAAGTTTAGCTAATTTGGCTATGTATGTACAACATTAAGAGATTCTTAGACTTTTTTTGCTAAAATTAAAAATTTTTTTAGGAAACAAAAATTTTTTTTCCGAAATTGAAATTTTTGTTTTATGTAAGTTGAATAGAATTTAGATGATTAAAACTCGAAAATTGTAAAGTTTGCATTCTACAAAACTTTTTTCCGAAATAAGTAAATTTTTGGGGGAAAATCACAATGTCGTGTTTGTTTAACCGATTTAAATACAAAAATGTTCGCAAAATTACAAAAATATGGTTTTACAGTACCTTAACATATAAATTTTAAATCGCGAATGGCGCGAATACGAGCGCTAACTTCAATAAATTGAAATCAGTGTATTCGAATTATCTTTACCAGTATGGGGCCCAGCTTGTTAAAGAAAAAAAGATGCAAATTCATGCTCAGTGTTATTAATATAAAATGCTTCTATCTTTTTGTCTATTTTTTATTTTAAAGTATTTAAAAGATCATACGAACAAATATAAAAACTTCTCCAAAACAAAAAGATTTATCCAAAAAGCAAAGACTGATCAAAAACAAATATTTAAAACATTTGAAACCACTTGAAAAAAAAATATTCTTAAAAATACTAAATTATTTCCAAAGTGAACCACATGAACTCAAAAAGTCTACTCTTTCTAACAAAATCTACTCTGGAGAAACATGCAGTCTACTTTATTTTGTCGTAGTGGAGGAATTGGAGCCGTTAACAAGTAAAATATTAACATGAAGTTAATACGAAACTCAAAATTTAGTTACGTCTGATTTCAATAATAGACACGATATTTCACTGACTAAACCCACCTACTTACATGTATTTCGATGAGCTACATCCGAAATATATTCGATATGAAAAATGAAACAGATTCATATCGAATATAATTTGTTTGTTGTGCTTTGTATAAGTTCTAAACCTACTACGCTTTTGTAATCCTTAAATGATTTTTGAAAGTTTGTGAATAAGGTAAGAGGCTTGAAACTTTTCAAAATTATTGTTGAAGTGTACTAATGATTTGCTGAAGCACCAATAAAATGTTAACGATAATGTTAAACTTTCAGATAAAACTGAAGTTCAGGCGAATTGAGAGTTAGAAAACGTTTAAATAAAATTGATATGACTGAACTTTGTGATAATAGAGATTAGTCCTTTACCTGGAGTCCAAATCTCTCAATATATGTATATGTGTACATGTTAAAAACAGCAATTAGTTTTAATTATAGATCAAAGGAAAGAAACTTTTAAGGAATAGCTCCAAAAACCCCATTATATATTTAAAATAACAATGACAATTCCCCTAATTTGGGGTCAGAACCCCTGAAATGGCAGCCCTGATTGTAAGTAAACTTTGACAATGAGGTGAATAACATTTCAATATCCCTGGACAGGGCATTTACATGAGACAGTGTACCCAGGTCTGTCATATTGACCGATTTATCGGCATTTTGCTGATTTTTTTTGCTTAAAATATATCAAAGTACCGATTTGTCAATTTTTGCTCCGAATTTCTGCTCTTTCGATAAACACTTAAATCAATTTAATTTTGGGCAACACTGGAATACTTGTTACATTAAAAAGGGACAACTGTTAACAAGTTAGCGCTCCTACTACATAGATAACGTTAAATTAAAAATATTTAAAACCAGCGTAGAAAATCGATAATAACTTCAAAACGGCTAGACCAATTTTCTTCAAACATAGGTTAAAAGATTTTAGATTAAGTCACCTTTTAAAAATACAGCCGTTTGGTAGCTGGCTGGGTCGTTAGGGCTCTACGATGGCTCAGACAGACACAGATACACATACACACTCTACAAGCTTATAACACCCCTTTTTGGTCGGGAGTTACCCTACGTCTATACCTGATATATTTTTATAATGACAAAAGTCAAACTTTATATTGAAAAATAATTTGTTTTATCTTAGCTGTTTTTCATATATGTTATATGACATTTGTCATGATAAAAATATATCAGGTGTAGACGCAGGGTTAAATAAAAGTTAAATTTATATACAAGTAACCAGCAAACATTTTTTCCCGACATGTCTAACGTCAGATAAAATCTGAGACTTTATCTGACAATCACCCGAGTTGTCCAAAATTCCCTCAGACATTTGACAGAATAGCCGGCAGTTTTCTGGTACGACGTTTCTGCGATTAATATTAGACTAATCTGCACATTATCCGAAGGCAGTTTAATTTCCTTTAAGACTTTTAATAGAACAGTCTGCATATTTTCTGATCTATGTTTTACGACTTTCAGCAGTCACTTCTGCACAATGTCTGATTTTAGTTTTCGTAATAGTTTACATTTATCTCTTTAGAGTTTGTGCATAAATATTTCATATTTCATTTACATATATTCTATTATTTTATAATAATTATATATTTTTCAACTAAACTATACATATATGTATATAAAACAGTATTTTAAGTTCATAAACAACTTTTTTACTTTTTTTGCATTTTGTTACTTTTTTTTATCATAACAGAAACATGAAATGTTTTTCCCACAAGCAACCATTGTTTTACCATAGTACTTTTCTACCGTTTGACACACGCCCTTCTTGAAAATCAGGTGAGCATTTAAAAATGTTGCTAAAAGCTGTTTTACACTATTTGACAAGCCGGTCGACTTCTGTGGAAAATGGAACCCTGATATAATGAGTTTAGAGAAAGTTTCAAAAAAGCAACAACAACACATTATATCCTGGTTGGATTTTCTGCAGTAGTCGAACAGCTTGTATAATAGTCTAAAAACAGCTTAAAGCGGCTTTAGACTATTCTAAAAGATGTTCGACTTGTGAGATAGTGTAAAACAGCTATAAATCACATGTTACACTTATTTATTTATTTATTTATTTATACATAAAAAGCCTGAGTGGCCAATGATATATGTATTGTTAGGTTGATATTCATGTCTATTCATTATTTACAATGTGTATTAAGATTCTATAACATATTTGCAATAAAGTTTAATAACAAATAACCTAAGGGTAAAAGAAATATAATAATGATATGAACTGCAAATGATTAATTGATCATTGATAATTAATATATAGTAAATTATTGTTATTGTTTAATAGTTGGCTACCCAGCCGTATAATGTTGCCAATAATTATAAAATGTAAAATGCAATGTAAAAGTTGTTGTTAACCCAAGACCTGAGAATAAACCACCAGAAATAATGAACAACGTACTAAGTGTCTTCAATTGATCTGAGAAAATCTAAAATCTTTCTTCTCTATGTAAAATACGAATACTAAAAGTACGAGTACGAGAGCTGACTGTAAATTTCTGCACTCAGCTGTTTTTTAATGAAATAAAATTTTTGTTAATATTTTGAAGAAGTGGAATATAGTGGCGCAGGGCTGCCTCTTTAAATATATCCGCAACTAGTATTTGTCCTCCGGAGCGCGCCATAGAATTTTATGTGATGTCGCATATCATATAACCAACATATGGTCAAGACGCTTCTAATGATACCTCATTTTAATAGTGTGGTGTGATAACTCTCATTCATTCTTGTCCTTATTAAACATCTAGCAGCCGTCGACTGCGGCCAAATCAGAAAAGGTAGCCTATTTTTTCAACTTCCTTACACATCCCTATGTGACGCGAACTACAGTTTATTTTAAAAAAACATGACCGAAAGTGACCGTCAAAAATTAATTATTCCTAATTCAATTAAAAATACTTGCGGACATATATAAGGAGGCAATCCTGCACCGCTATATTCCACTACTTCAAAATAGCAATACAAATTTTATTTTATTTATTTTACTTGCAGTCGGCTCTAAGACTATTATGGTATACTTTTGTTTTAGAAAAGGAAACGCCATAAATCGAAGTACATATTTTGCATTTTCTTATAATTATAGTTATATACTTTTGTTTTATAGCCATTTACTCGATATATACATATAAAGTAAATAGTAAGGATATAACCGATACCTATACGATATATCGGCGATAACTTAGGTTTGCCAATATATCGGTATCGGATATATTTTACTGTCAATACGATGATACTTTTTGAATTTGCTTAGAGTTTTTATTAAAGATATATAGTTCTGTTTTGTAAACCGAGTCAATTTTAAAACAAGCTATTTTTCAAAATCAAATAATTTATTTTTATTTGGTGTTCCGTAAATCGTTCGTTTTACTTCAGTAGAATTTGAGTACAAAAAAAAGTTTTAAGTGGTAAAAATACTCAAAAAACATCGTGAAGCATGTTACATATAGCTAAGGTTGTTATCCGTCCCCTTTTTCTTTCTGTTTGCTTAAATATGAATGTTGACACAGAAAATGCTAAAAGCCCTATCTAAAATTTTAAAAGAGAAGCATAAAACGTGTTTAAATGAAAAATATATTGGCAAATAATGCAAAATTTTACAGTATAAGTAAATGAATTAAGTAAAGTGCGACTTTGGCTCGTACACGAAGGGTTCCGTACGAATACACATACGCTTTTCGTTTTTGCCCCTTTTTTCATTTTGGCAGTTTTTTTGTTGTGTTCTTTTGTATAATTTTATTTTTAAAGTATTTTTCGTTGTTTTTTTGGCGATTTTTTCAGTTTTGTCGCTTTTTTAATTTTGATGATTTTTTTCGTTTTTGTTCTGGCTATTTTTCGTTTTTTGCAATTTTCTGTTTTTTCCGATTTTTTTAGCTATAGCGATTTTTTGATTTTGCCGTTTTTAACGGTTTTTTCACTTGTTGACGATATTTTTAGTTGTGGCGTGTTTTTAAGTTTTGGGGCTTTTTTCGGTTTTGGGGATTTTTTCTGTTTTTGGTGATTTTTTTAGTTTTAGCGATTGTTTTGGTTATGAAAATTTTTTTCGTTCTGACGATTTTTTTAGTTTTTTTGCGATTTTTGGTTTCTTGCATTTTTTTCCTGATTTTTTTGTTTTGGTGTTTTCCTTTCTTTTTTTTTTAACGTATTTTTCAGTTTTTGACGATATTTTTAGTTAAAGCGAAAACAATAGGGCTCCTTTACACTTTTGGTGTACGGAACCCTAAAAACCACAGAACAACTCAACACAAAAATCGGTCGGTCGACACGGCCTTAGTGTTAAGCCGCTTCCTCCTTGTTAAATCACCATTTCTCTAAGACAACAACCTTCAAAGCACTAATAAATAACTTTATTATCTTAATTTCTCTACGACAATCACCTTCAAAGCATAAATTACCAAAAGTTGAAATTCATTCGTAAATAAAAGTTTGAAATACTTACCACACTTCAAAGTTTTTAAACGCAGAATTTGATTATATTTCATGTTTAACTTGTTTGATTTACCACTCTGACACGGTAGGAAGGGTATAGCAAAAGCCCGGGAGCATCATGGTGTTACGTTCAACCCTGGCGCCATCCAAAACGTGTCATTGTCATTTGAATTTATACATGCTAAAATAATTCGAGTTAATGCAATAAATTTGAAACCAACACACAACACAGATGAGCACATTTTCAGACCACGGGGAAAAGCATTAATTACTGGAGACATTGCAGTGGCGCACTGAGTTGAGGAGTCCTGATAAATGGCAAAGTCCGGTACAATAACCACCGTGACAAGCGGGGAGGCTAGTAGCAGCAGCAAAATATATCACATATTACAGGAAACGTTAATACTAGAAGCAAGGAGCTCAATCATAAAACTTAACTAACCGTGGAAGCCGGGAAAGCACAGTAGCGCAGTTAGAAAACAGCAAAACCATAACTCTGAAAGCCAACAAGAGCGCTATAGCAGTATATCCAGGAAATTGTAGTGAAAGTAAAATGATCAGAAGCGGTATCCAAACATGAATAGGGAAAATTGGAGGCAGGAAGCAATTAGGAAAGATACCTGTGAGCGATCCAAGGTACACCTGGCAGAAGAGTGTCGAAAAATAGTGTTCGGGGAAGCTGGGCAAGCTAGCTTGCCCAGCTTCCCCGAACACTATTTTTCGACACTCTTCTGCCAGGTGTACCTTGGATGCTTTTGCCATAGTTTACAAAACGACTTTGTACCGTCTGAAAGGGCTTAAAGAGAGCTAAATTTTCCCATTCTTACTTTTTTCCTACGATTTTTTTGGTAGAACAAAATTTTGAAAAAACCCTATCGGAGCCACCACTTTTTACATAATCGGTTCTCGAGCCATAACTCGGAAACCTGGCAACCCATTACAGAAAGAGTCATACCATCTGAAAGGGCTTAAAGAGAGCTACATTTCCCTATTATTAGTTTTTTCCTACGACTCTTTTGGTAGAGGAAAATTTTGAAAAAACCGTATCGGAGGCACCTCATAATCGGTTATTGAGCCATAACTCGGAAACCTGGCAACCGATTACAAAAAGAGTCACACCATCCGAAAGGGCTTAAAGAGAGCTAAATTTTCCCATTCTTACTTTTTTCCTACGATTTTTTTGGTAGAACAAAATTTTGAAAAAACCCTATCGGAGCCACCACTTTTTACATAATCGGTTCTCGAGCCATAACTCGGAAACCTGGCAACCCATTACAGAAAGAGTCATACCATCTGAAAGGGCTTAAAGAGAGCTACATTTCCCTATTATTAGTTTTTTCCTACGACTCTTTTGGTAGAGGAAAATTTTGAAAAAACCGTATCGGAGGCACCTCATAATCGGTTATTGAGCCATAACTCGGAAACCTGGCAACCGATTACAAAAAGAGTCACACCATCCGAAAGGGCTTAAAGAGAGCTAAATTTTCCCATTCTTACTTTTTTCCTACGATTTTTTTGGTAGAACAAAATTTTGAAAAAACCCTATCGGAGCCACCACTTTTTACATAATCGGTTCTCGAGCCATAACTCGGAAACCTGGCAACCCATTACAGAAAGAGTCATACCATCTGAAAGGGCTTAAAGAGAGCTACATTTCCCTATTATTAGTTTTTTCCTACGACTCTTTTGGTAGAGGAAAATTTTGAAAAAACCGTATCGGAGGCACCTCATAATCGGTTATTGAGCCATAACTCGGAAACCTGGCAACCGATTACAAAAAGAGTCACACCATCCGAAAGGGCTTAAAGAGAGCTAAATTTTCCCATTCTTACTTTTTTCCTACGATTTTTTTGGTAGAACAAAATTTTGAAAAAACCCTATCGGAGCCACCACTTTTTACATAATCGGTTCTCGAGCCATAACTCGGAAACCTGGCAACCCATTACAGAAAGAGTCATACCATCTGAAAGGGCTTAAAGAGAGCTACATTTCCCTATTATTAGTTTTTTCCTACGACTCTTTTGGTAGAGGAAAATTTTGAAAAAACCGTATCGGAGGCACCTCATAATCGGTTATTGAGCCATAACTCGGAAACCTGGCAACCGATTACAAAAAGAGTCACACCATCCGAAAGGGCTTAAAGAGAGCTAAATTTTCCCATTCTTACTTTTTTCCTACGATTTTTTTGGTAGAACAAAATTTTGAAAAAACCCTATCGGAGCCACCACTTTTTACATAATCGGTTCTCGAGCCATAACTCGGAAACCTGGCAACCCATTACAGAAAGAGTCATACCATCTGAAAGGGCTTAAAGAGAGCTACATTTCCCTATTATTAGTTTTTTCCTACGACTCTTTTGGTAGAGGAAAATTTTGAAAAAACCGTATCGGAGGCACCTCATAATCGGTTATTGAGCCATAACTCGGAAACCTGGCAACCGATTACAAAAAGAGTCACACCATCCGAAAGGGCTTAAAGAGAGCTAAATTTTCCCATTCTTACTTTTTTCCTACGATTTTTTTGGTAGAACAAAATTTTGAAAAAACCCTATCGGAGCCACCACTTTTTACATAATCGGTTCTCGAGCCATAACTCGGAAACCTGGCAACCCATTACAGAAAGAGTCATACCATCTGAAAGGGCTTAAAGAGAGCTACATTTCCCTATTATTAGTTTTTTCCTACGACTCTTTTGGTAGAGGAAAATTTTGAAAAAACCGTATCGGAGGCACCTCATAATCGGTTATTGAGCCATAACTCGGAAACCTGGCAACCGATTACAAAAAGAGTCACACCATCCGAAAGGGCTTAAAGAGAGCTAAATTTTCCCATTCTTACTTTTTTCCTACGATTTTTTTGGTAGAACAAAATTTTGAAAAAACCCTATCGGAGCCACCACTTTTTACATAATCGGTTCTCGAGCCATAACTCGGAAACCTGGCAACCCATTACAGAAAGAGTCATACCATCTGAAAGGGCTTAAAGAGAGCTACATTTCCCTATTATTAGTTTTTTCCTACGACTCTTTTGGTAGAGGAAAATTTTGAAAAAACCGTATCGGAGGCACCTCATAATCGGTTATTGAGCCATAACTCGGAAACCTGGCAACCGATTACAAAAAGAGTCACACCATCCGAAAGGGCTTAAAGAGAGCTAAATTTTCCCATTCTTACTTTTTTCCTACGATTTTTTTGGTAGAACAAAATTTTGAAAAAACCCTATCGGAGCCACCACTTTTTACATAATCGGTTCTCGAGCCATAACTCGGAAACCTGGCAACCCATTACAGAAAGAGTCATACCATCTGAAAGGGCTTAAAGAGAGCTACATTTCCCTATTATTAGTTTTTTCCTACGACTCTTTTGGTAGAGGAAAATTTTGAAAAAACCGTATCGGAGGCACCTCATAATCGGTTATTGAGCCATAACTCGGAAACCTGGCAACCGATTACAAAAAGAGTCACACCATCCGAAAGGGCTTAAAGAGAGCTAAATTTTCCCATTCTTACTTTTTTCCTACGATTTTTTTGGTAGAACAAAATTTTGAAAAAACCCTATCGGAGCCACCACTTTTTACATAATCGGTTCTCGAGCCATAACTCGGAAACCTGGCAACCCATTACAGAAAGAGTCATACCATCTGAAAGGGCTTAAAGAGAGCTACATTTCCCTATTATTAGTTTTTTCCTACGACTCTTTTGGTAGAGGAAAATTTTGAAAAAACCGTATCGGAGGCACCTCATAATCGGTTATTGAGCCATAACTCGGAAACCTGGCAACCGATTACAAAAAGAGTCACACCATCCGAAAGGGCTTAAAGAGAGCTAAATTTTCCCATTCTTACTTTTTTCCTACGATTTTTTTGGTAGAACAAAATTTTGAAAAAACCCTATCGGAGCCACCACTTTTTACATAATCGGTTCTCGAGCCATAACTCGGAAACCTGGCAACCCATTACAGAAAGAGTCATACCATCTGAAAGGGCTTAAAGAGAGCTACATTTCCCTATTATTAGTTTTTTCCTACGACTCTTTTGGTAGAGGAAAATTTTGAAAAAACCGTATCGGAGGCACCTCATAATCGGTTATTGAGCCATAACTCGGAAACCTGGCAACCGATTACAAAAAGAGTCACACCATCCGAAAGGGCTTAAAGAGAGCTAAATTTTCCCATTCTTACTTTTTTCCTACGATTTTTTTGGTAGAACAAAATTTTGAAAAAACCCTATCGGAGCCACCACTTTTTACATAATCGGTTCTCGAGCCATAACTCGGAAACCTGGCAACCCATTACAGAAAGAGTCATACCATCTGAAAGGGCTTAAAGAGAGCTACATTTCCCTATTATTAGTTTTTTCCTACGACTCTTTTGGTAGAGGAAAATTTTGAAAAAACCGTATCGGAGGCACCTCATAATCGGTTATTGAGCCATAACTCGGAAACCTGGCAACCGATTACAAAAAGAGTCACACCATCCGAAAGGGCTTAAAGAGAGCTAAATTTTCCCATTCTTACTTTTTTCCTACGATTTTTTTGGTAGAACAAAATTTTGAAAAAACCCTATCGGAGCCACCACTTTTTACATAATCGGTTCTCGAGCCATAACTCGGAAACCTGGCAACCCATTACAGAAAGAGTCATACCATCTGAAAGGGCTTAAAGAGAGCTACATTTCCCTATTATTAGTTTTTTCCTACGACTCTTTTGGTAGAGGAAAATTTTGAAAAAACCGTATCGGAGGCACCTCATAATCGGTTATTGAGCCATAACTCGGAAACCTGGCAACCGATTACAAAAAGAGTCACACCATCCGAAAGGGCTTAAAGAGAGCTAAATTTTCCCATTCTTACTTTTTTCCTACGATTTTTTTGGTAGAACAAAATTTTGAAAAAACCCTATCGGAGCCACCACTTTTTACATAATCGGTTCTCGAGCCATAACTCGGAAACCTGGCAACCCATTACAGAAAGAGTCATACCATCTGAAAGGGCTTAAAGAGAGCTACATTTCCCTATTATTAGTTTTTTCCTACGACTCTTTTGGTAGAGGAAAATTTTGAAAAAACCGTATCGGAGGCACCTCATAATCGGTTATTGAGCCATAACTCGGAAACCTGGCAACCGATTACAAAAAGAGTCACACCATCCGAAAGGGCTTAAAGAGAGCTAAATTTTCCCATTCTTACTTTTTTCCTACGATTTTTTTGGTAGAACAAAATTTTGAAAAAACCCTATCGGAGCCACCACTTTTTACATAATCGGTTCTCGAGCCATAACTCGGAAACCTGGCAACCCATTACAGAAAGAGTCATACCATCTGAAAGGGCTTAAAGAGAGCTACATTTCCCTATTATTAGTTTTTTCCTACGACTCTTTTGGTAGAGGAAAATTTTGAAAAAACCGTATCGGAGGCACCTCATAATCGGTTATTGAGCCATAACTCGGAAACCTGGCAACCGATTACAAAAAGAGTCACACCATCCGAAAGGGCTTAAAGAGAGCTAAATTTTCCCATTCTTACTTTTTTCCTACGATTTTTTTGGTAGAACAAAATTTTGAAAAAACCCTATCGGAGCCACCACTTTTTACATAATCGGTTCTCGAGCCATAACTCGGAAACCTGGCAACCCATTACAGAAAGAGTCATACCATCTGAAAGGGCTTAAAGAGAGCTACATTTCCCTATTATTAGTTTTTTCCTACGACTCTTTTGGTAGAGGAAAATTTTGAAAAAACCGTATCGGAGGCACCTCATAATCGGTTATTGAGCCATAACTCGGAAACCTGGCAACCGATTACAAAAAGAGTCACACCATCCGAAAGGGCTTAAAGAGAGCTAAATTTTCCCATTCTTACTTTTTTCCTACGATTTTTTTGGTAGAACAAAATTTTGAAAAAACCCTATCGGAGCCACCACTTTTTACATAATCGGTTCTCGAGCCATAACTCGGAAACCTGGCAACCCATTACAGAAAGAGTCATACCATCTGAAAGGGCTTAAAGAGAGCTACATTTCCCTATTATTAGTTTTTTCCTACGACTCTTTTGGTAGAGGAAAATTTTGAAAAAACCGTATCGGAGGCACCTCATAATCGGTTATTGAGCCATAACTCGGAAACCTGGCAACCGATTACAAAAAGAGTCACACCATCCGAAAGGGCTTAAAGAGAGCTAAATTTTCCCATTCTTACTTTTTTCCTACGATTTTTTTGGTAGAACAAAATTTTGAAAAAACCCTATCGGAGCCACCACTTTTTACATAATCGGTTCTCGAGCCATAACTCGGAAACCTGGCAACCCATTACAGAAAGAGTCATACCATCTGAAAGGGCTTAAAGAGAGCTACATTTCCCTATTATTAGTTTTTTCCTACGACTCTTTTGGTAGAGGAAAATTTTGAAAAAACCGTATCGGAGGCACCTCATAATCGGTTATTGAGCCATAACTCGGAAACCTGGCAACCGATTACAAAAAGAGTCACACCATCCGAAAGGGCTTAAAGAGAGCTAAATTTTCCCATTCTTACTTTTTTCCTACGATTTTTTTGGTAGAACAAAATTTTGAAAAAACCCTATCGGAGCCACCACTTTTTACATAATCGGTTCTCGAGCCATAACTCGGAAACCTGGCAACCCATTACAGAAAGAGTCATACCATCTGAAAGGGCTTAAAGAGAGCTACATTTCCCTATTATTAGTTTTTTCCTACGACTCTTTTGGTAGAGGAAAATTTTGAAAAAACCGTATCGGAGGCACCTCATAATCGGTTATTGAGCCATAACTCGGAAACCTGGCAACCGATTACAAAAAGAGTCACACCATCCGAAAGGGCTTAAAGAGAGCTAAATTTTCCCATTCTTACTTTTTTCCTACGATTTTTTTGGTAGAACAAAATTTTGAAAAAACCCTATCGGAGCCACCACTTTTTACATAATCGGTTCTCGAGCCATAACTCGGAAACCTGGCAACCCATTACAGAAAGAGTCATACCATCTGAAAGGGCTTAAAGAGAGCTACATTTCCCTATTATTAGTTTTTTCCTACGACTCTTTTGGTAGAGGAAAATTTTGAAAAAACCGTATCGGAGGCACCTCATAATCGGTTATTGAGCCATAACTCGGAAACCTGGCAACCGATTACAAAAAGAGTCACACCATCCGAAAGGGCTTAAAGAGAGCTAAATTTTCCCATTCTTACTTTTTTCCTACGATTTTTTTGGTAGAACAAAATTTTGAAAAAACCCTATCGGAGCCACCACTTTTTACATAATCGGTTCTCGAGCCATAACTCGGAAACCTGGCAACCCATTACAGAAAGAGTCATACCATCTGAAAGGGCTTAAAGAGAGCTACATTTCCCTATTATTAGTTTTTTCCTACGACTCTTTTGGTAGAGGAAAATTTTGAAAAAACCGTATCGGAGGCACCTCATAATCGGTTATTGAGCCATAACTCGGAAACCTGGCAACCGATTACAAAAAGAGTCACACCATCCGAAAGGGCTTAAAGAGAGCTAAATTTTCCCATTCTTACTTTTTTCCTACGATTTTTTTGGTAGAACAAAATTTTGAAAAAACCCTATCGGAGCCACCACTTTTTACATAATCGGTTCTCGAGCCATAACTCGGAAACCTGGCAACCCATTACAGAAAGAGTCATACCATCTGAAAGGGCTTAAAGAGAGCTACATTTCCCTATTATTAGTTTTTTCCTACGACTCTTTTGGTAGAGGAAAATTTTGAAAAAACCGTATCGGAGGCACCTCATAATCGGTTATTGAGCCATAACTCGGAAACCTGGCAACCGATTACAAAAAGAGTCACACCATCCGAAAGGGCTTAAAGAGAGCTAAATTTTCCCATTCTTACTTTTTTCCTACGATTTTTTTGGTAGAACAAAATTTTGAAAAAACCCTATCGGAGCCACCACTTTTTACATAATCGGTTCTCGAGCCATAACTCGGAAACCTGGCAACCCATTACAGAAAGAGTCATACCATCTGAAAGGGCTTAAAGAGAGCTACATTTCCCTATTATTAGTTTTTTCCTACGACTCTTTTGGTAGAGGAAAATTTTGAAAAAACCGTATCGGAGGCACCTCATAATCGGTTATTGAGCCATAACTCGGAAACCTGGCAACCGATTACAAAAAGAGTCACACCATCCGAAAGGGCTTAAAGAGAGCTAAATTTTCCCATTCTTACTTTTTTCCTACGATTTTTTTGGTAGAACAAAATTTTGAAAAAACCCTATCGGAGCCACCACTTTTTACATAATCGGTTCTCGAGCCATAACTCGGAAACCTGGCAACCCATTACAGAAAGAGTCATACCATCTGAAAGGGCTTAAAGAGAGCTACATTTCCCTATTATTAGTTTTTTCCTACGACTCTTTTGGTAGAGGAAAATTTTGAAAAAACCGTATCGGAGGCACCTCATAATCGGTTATTGAGCCATAACTCGGAACCTGGCAACCGATTACAAAAAGAGTCACACCATCCGAAAGGGCTTAAAGAGAGCTAAATTTTCCCATTCTTACTTTTTTCCTACGATTTTTTTGGTAGAACAAAATTTTGAAAAAACCCTATCGGAGCCACCACTTTTTACATAATCGGTTCTCGAGCCATAACTCGGAAACCTGGCAACCCATTACAGAAAGAGTCATACCATCTGAAAGGGCTTAAAGAGAGCTACATTTCCCTATTATTAGTTTTTTCCTACGACTCTTTTGGTAGAGGAAAATTTTGAAAAAACCGTATCGGAGGCACCTCATAAT